>CM046816.1:22814854-22906462 GCA_025617385.1 Murraya koenigii
TAAAGGATTATTTCGAAAGTTATAAAATTTTTGTAGTTATTATTGTAGATTTCCCTTAACATTTAAACAAGTTGACATGTTTAATATTAACATGCGTCACAATTTGGTATGTTCATAGGGATTTGACTTTTGATTATTGTTTAATTTTCCAATCAATAAAATAATGACATGTAAGGAGTAATTTTATCTGAGATGATAAATTGAGAGACACAAAATATTATGTTAGACTCTAATTTTAGAGACTTACGAAGTATAAATATCCGTTTTATGATGGCATCATGCACTCGCTTCATTTTGTTAAGGTTTCGCTCAACCTTCTTGAACTTTAATAATGGAAAGTGATTTCATAGAATTTGAATTCCCAAAAGTAATTCAAATTTTATTGGCATTTGTGTAAGTTGAAAAGTGCTAATTATCCAACCCAAACAAAATAAGTTTCAAAATAAAAAGCAATAAAATTGAAGCTCAAATTAGGAATGACTAGGAGTCTAGGATCATAACATACGAGCTTCCGAATACACTCATTCAGATTTCCCAAAAATACATAACCCTGCATTGACTACACTAAATCCTCCATCTACGACCAAATTATGCCCACTCACATACTTAGACTCATCACTCCCCAAATAAAGAGCAGCCTCAGCTATATCCTCAGGCTTAAGAACAGCCCCATTAAGATTTGAATAAATGCCGCTAAAGCCATCATCATCAAGCTTCAAAATTTCCTTAGCCAATGGAGTTGGGACTGCATAAGGTGACACACAGTTCACCCTAATGCCAAATCGTCCAAGATCCACAGCAGTATTCTTCATCAGCCCCACAACGCCATGCTTTGAACTTGTGTATGCATGCGATGAAATGCCACCAATGACTCCACAAACGCTTGCAGTTGAAATTATGCTGCCGCGTCCGGCGGGTTTCATAACCCTAGCAGCATGTTTCGTCCCCAAAAATGCGCCAACGAGGTTGACGGAAAGTATGCGCTCAAATTCAGCCTGATCGTTATGGAGTATGTTAGGTTTGGCTTCTGCAGCAGTGCCGGCATTATTGAACATAATGTCCAGCTTTCCGAACAGAGAGATGGCAGTGTTAACAGCGTTTTCGATTTCTTTTTCTTTGGTTACATCACAATGGACATAGGAGCAGCAGTCGGCAGATGATGATGAAGAGCCTATGTCTTTGCATACAGATTCGCCCAAGTCATCTTTAACGTCTGCAATGAGTACTTTAGCTCCATGTTTTGAGAAGAGCCTTGCAGTACATTCTCCAATGCCGCTTGCTCCTCCAGTGATAAGTGCCACTTTGCCTTGCAGCCTATACAGCATCAAATTAGCATGCGCAATTTTAACATCTAGTCAAGCTAGCTAGTTAAGAGTCAAAATTCGAAACTAAAACTTAATTAAGGCTTAAGCTTAGACAAATAGCTAGCAAGTACTATTTGGAATTAGTAAGAGTTTTGAGCAAATTAAACTAACCTTCTTGCTGCAGCTGAGACAACTGAAGCACTGCCCATGTTTTACAGCAACTAGAAAATGAAGATCAATTATAGTGTCCTGCGGATCCAAAAGGATGTTATAGCAAGTTTTATCTTCTTTTTCTGAAAATTGAGCATCAAACATCTCTTTTATATCCACACCACTCCTGATGCATTATGTATCAATTTGTTGTCAAGTATCTATCTATTCAATGAAAAACTACTAGCCACACATAAAATTTTTAAGTAGTGAAATACAAAACTAAACAACACCTATCGCATAGCGTATTTTATTTGGTGGCATACATCATTGGAATATGAATTATTTACTTCAATTATATAAATATTAGCTACGAAATTGGGCGCACTTCATCCAAAACCTAAATATAACACTATTGTTGCACGTAGATAATTGTCTGGTAATGACCACGGCAACATCAAGTACTAATAATCTTTTTAATCTTAAATGGTAAATCCCACATTATTTTACATGCCACATAAATTATGCGTATTAATCACTTAGATAATTATGATCGGTTAGGTAATTAAAAATGTGCTTCTATGCCTTAAAAATAAATATTTTGATTAGTTTCAGTAGAATAATTCAAAGTAATAAATTAAACATTTTAGTTGTATCAATTTTTTTTTCCTTTTTGTTGGTTTATATCGAGTTCAAAACTGGATTTCGTTGATAATTATTTGTTTTGTTAATAACCATGAATTCTTTGGGTGAAAAATATTACATCCAAATCCGAACATTTATTTCACGAGGCACCTAACAAATAACACCTAGGTTAAAAGCCCAAAAACAAATATTAAAATTTTCTTATGATCTAACTCATCCTTAATAAAAAAAAACATGTTAGCAATTGGAAATTAATAAATAAAGAAAATAAAAAAATTGAAATTTATTTATATATTATTACTAAAAGACAGATGACACAAGATCTTTAAAAGCTCAATAGACGATCTTAATCTAATAAGTAATCTAATAAATAAACATCTACCGAAGAATAATAGCATTTTTCCTCAATTGTTTGATAGCTTAAGATTTTATTTTGGCAGAAAAAGACTCCTACTTTAGGAGGTCCATTTCCCACTGACACACTAAAGGTTGTTATAAGAAAATACAACGAACAAACGTTGTTTCACAACTATCTTCATGAGAGCTTGACATAGAGGCCGTCACTTTGAATAAAGAGAGTGAGTTGCCCACCAAATCAAAATCCTTCAAGATAATACAATGATATTATATTATCATTAAAGAGAGCGACTTGACCTCCAGATCAAAATCCTTAAACATAATACAATGATATTAAAGAGAGCTTTCAATAAAGAAAGCTGACTTGCTCACCAGATTAAAATCCTTCAAGATAATACAATGATATTATATATATTGGAAAAATTTACAATCCGATTCTAAAAGATAATAAAAACACACACTATAATATAGTATATTTTGTACTGAAATATATTAAAATTTATATTTTTTATCTTTTAGCATGTCCATTATTAATAAAGTTAGGGAACCATTATTAGATATACATAATTATACACACACACACACTCCAATTATGGTGAAATAACAAATGTTTACAAGAATTATTGAAGTGTAACATTTTACTACATCAACTATAAAAAAAATATTTGACAACTTTTTCTTTAGATCTATTAGTTAAATATTGATGTCCTGATGATGCTATAGGGGCAAATATGTCTTTGTATGAAATTAATCTAAAGTTATGAATCAACCTAAAAGTTTGAAAGTACTATATTGCCCTTAATTAATATTAATACCACGGTTTCTAATAGTTAATAGCATTAGAAATGTCAAAAACAAGATAATAAAAATAAAAATTTAGAAAATATAAAAATGCAATTATGTTTAAGGGTTATTTTGTTACAATTTCAAAATTTTGGGGCTGTTTTGGAAATTACCAACAATGATGCATTTTTTTTTTTCGGAGTTATCAATAAGTGTAATTTTGGTATTTTACATGTCAATTAACAATATTAATGGAAAAGTAGTCATGTATTTTTTTTTTCGGTAGTTAAGGTAGTAAATTATTGTGCTTAAAAATTTCTTATAGTGGTTTGTTATTTCACTATAGTTAGAGTAATGAAAAAATAATAATCTTAAAGTAGTGAAAGAATATTAATCTTATGGGGTGAGACTATTATAATATTGATTACAACAATTCAACAATTAACTTTAGATAAAATTGAATAATAAATATAAATTAAACTTTAAATAATAAAATATGTTGAGTATTAGAAAAGTTATTTTAACATTATTAATCTGTCATATTCTTTTAATAATAACATAATATAATTGACATATTAAGAATAATAGAATAATATATTGTACCTAACATTGACAATAATTTATAAAATTTATATTATTTTATTTACAATATCATTTTTAATTATGTCTATATTAGTATAAATCTCAAATTCAATATTTGGATTAACATAGTTTAATTAATAAAATCCATTGGGATAAACCAATAATAACTTAATATTAAAAATAATTTTCATTATATAAGTTATTTTATTAATTATATTTATTGTAATATTTTATTTGATTATTTTACTAATTATGCTTACTATACTATTTTATTTGTATCATATTATAGTTATTTAATATTTTTATCTTATTACTATATTTATATTTATTTGAATTATTATAATTAAAGGGTAAATAGTTATTTATGAAATTAAGGGGTCTATGTGACTATTTATAAAATTAAGAAATCTACGTGATTAGTTAGACAAACCTTAAGGGCGTGGATGGTTTTCTTCCCCTAATCTTATATATATTAAATAGGCCTAGGCATTAGGTGAGTTCGGTTCAATACAGAAGTGAACTAAATCAAAAAGATTCAAAGTAAAGTATTAATTGAACCAAATTAGTTTATTGGTTTTTGAAATATAAGTATATTTTTATATTCTTACATAATTTAATAATTTTATGACATGAAATTACTTTTAATGTCTTCTTATATCATGCTATGTGGTATTATTTATTATAAAAAATAATATCGTCATTTTAAAGTTCAGTACCAATTCAAAAAATTTGAACTGAGAATAGGAATCTACTTTTAGAAAAGACACGTTCATATTTTTAGAAAAACTACACATAGGTTTTTCCTATTCCGTGTATTTGGAATGTTCCTACTAATATTTTTATTCCATTTAGCAATGGGGACGGACATGTACCCCTTTATGCAATTTTTTAAGCCTTTAGATTAGTAGTATGTCCTATAGCTAAAACTAAAGAAAGACGATGGCGTGGCTTTTCATTAATGAAGCACATTAATTTTTTTTCTACCAGCATATTTGCTTGGACTCTTTTACTTGTTTTATCTCTTTTAAAACATTTTATTTTTTTCCTTAAATTATGGTGTAAGATTTTATCGATTAAAATATGTTTAGCACCTTTTCTGTATGATAATTAAATAAAAGAATTAACACTCGGACATCAATTCCACCTTACGATAAAAAAATTTTTTGCAACGTAAATATTTTCAAAGTGTACCCTATTTACAAAAATTGATAGAAAAAGTTAGAATAGTTTCAATTAAAGACTTATTATTTCACATACACATATATACTTTATTTTATCATATGAAAATTTTAAATTAAAGAAGAAGTTAAAAAATATAAAAATTATAAATTTTAATATATTATAAAATAAAATACACTGTATTAAAACATATATTTTTTATATTTTATTTTAATAAAGTAAAAAATTCTTTATTAAAAAATTTATTCTTACTAACATATGATAATTAACAACTTATATCAAGAATTTGTATTTTTTTTATTTTCCTTCTCTTGTTTATCTTTTTATTGACCTTTTTGATAAATTCTTCTCGTATTAGTTCGTTTCACATTATTTTCTCTTTTGTCTAGTACTCCATCATGTTTCTCTTGTTAATATTATAAAATACAACAATTAAATGTTGTTTCAAAACAAAAGAGTTGATCTATTGAGCATAGTCTGTCTCTATAGAGAGGGCCATGAGCACATGCCAAGCTTTAAAAAAAAAAGAGTTATAAGATCCAGAGCTATGCTCCTTTCACGAGACTTTCATCAAAAAAATTTTCATATGACAAATCTACTAAATGTTGCTTTCTATTCCAGAAGGTAGTCGTAAATCAACACATATTTCTCTCTCAGCTAATGAAAGGATAGTGTGATATAGTTTAAAGTGTCTAAGTTAGAAGCTTGTATAAAGATTGAATACTGCAGGAGTGGTGAGTGTTACCTTGAGTGCTGCGATAGCTTTATGAGAACAGAACTCCACTTCCTTATTTTAAATATATTTAACTCTACTTGTCCACTATTATAAGTATTTAAAATAATATTATTCAATAAGAAGCCCTATTTTCAATCTGTGATTTAATGCAACTATGCTGTGAATTCAGAACTTATCGCGTCTCTTACAGTTGTTCTTTTCTTGTTATAATAGGTGATCATTTTTTAACTTAAATAATTATTCATTTTTTATTGAAATATGTGATATTTTTATACTATTAGGAATGACATTATGTTAAATATAACGGTGGTTTTTTTTTAATTATTTCATCAACTTTAGTGATTATTTTATTTGTTTTATTTTTCAAACATAATTAATGGACTTCAATGATCCTCAACTTGTTCATGCCCAGGGGTTGAGCAAGAAGTCTTGAATTCATGTTCAGAAAACGATGAAAATGTTTATTTACCAGAAGTGAGACATGATCGGAAGCCCAAATTAGCTCAAGAATTTGAATCACTAGACGATGTGCTTGAATTTTACAGCAGATATGCAAAGGGTGCTGGATTTAGTGTTACAATTTATTCCACTAAAAAGAATAAAAATACAGAAGAAATTGTAGGGAAGGAGCATGCATGTTTCAAAGAAGGAACATCATACAAATGAGACATTCACATAATAATAATAATAATAATAAATAAATAAAGGAAAAAGAGGGTTCAAGGACGACTAGTTCGATCGGGAAGGTCGTAAGGCAAAGCCGCAGTGGTGAGAACAAAATCGGGAAATTATATTGTCAGCTTGTTTGTGGAAAGTCACAGCCATCCACTAATCACCCCCTCTAAAGAGTACAACTTTCTGCTGCAGATAAGTCCCCTTTAGCCGTAGGACGGGGTGCGTATTTTCAGTTGGAGGAAAAAAATAATGTGGTATTTACTATTAGGTCTTTGAAATATGGACTTTCTTTGAATTTATTGATATTTATAAGAATATATATATATATTTAATAATATTTTAAAATAAATTAACTTTTACGAGAGAGATTATTTTGATAGCATGTTATTTTAATTAATTTATTTTAAAATATATATAAATATTTAAATTTAAAATTATACAAAATATTATCTTTAAAAAAATTTATTATAGTCAAAGTCAAAATTAATGGTCAACTACTGACCCGAATTGGATCTTAAACCAACCCCTAAATCTTTGAACCCTAATTCCCTCATTTTTTAAAAATAATTTTAAACAAAGCTTTTGACCCATAAAATGAACTTTATTGACTAAACCTTAACTATACATTTTATCCATTAAGCCCCATCATTATTGGACTTGAAACTAAAATTTTTTAAGCCCAAACAAATTTAGAACTTAAATAAGAGCCTTTTAAACTATTTTGCCCAAAAAATTTTTTTTATAAAACCTAAGAACTTTTTATATATAAACCATGAAGTCCCAATTCCATATTTTTCTTTTATGTCACCGCTACCCATTGCGCTATAGCCTGTGCGCTCTTTTAAAACAACAGCACACGACGATGGCCATGAAAACATAATCTCCAAAACCGATTTTTTTTTTTCCTTAAAGCAACTTTTTTTAACTGCCGAATATCCAAATTTTTTTTTATATATAAATGGCTGTCGCTTTTTGTTCTCAATATGTTGCGGTATGGTGGCTGTGGCTTGCCTTACGGAGCAACCTAACAGCCATACGACTACCAATCTCCCCGAACCTTGAACCTCAGCACCGAAAACTGCAACAGCTTCAGCTTTGTTGGTTACAAAAGCTTAATTAAAATTTTTGAATTTATTTTTCTTAATTCCTAATTGTATTAAATTGAAAATTTCTGAATTTCTAATAATTTTAATATTAAAAACAACAAACAATTATTCTCAATGTTCAACATAAAGAGGTTTTAATTCCACTTGTTAGAAATAATTAAATCTTTGGTGAAACTTATCACTCATTATCCAATGTTGAATTGGATAATGTTGTATCACTAATTAAATAATTAAATCTTATGTTGTATCACTAAGAATTAATAATTAAATATGTAGAAGCGTGCCTAATTCCATAATGTTGAATTGCTCTCTAAAGTCGTGTGGTTAACCTTCCAGATCAATACCTTATCTTAGAGAATCTTGTAACTTTCTTTGTCCCTCTCTCTAATGATCTCTCTAATGATGGGATGTTAGAAAAAAATAAAATGACATATGTTATATGAAAATCATAATCACATAATTTTTTTTATTAGCTTTAGTTATTCTTATTTAAACCAATCATAGAAATAGTAATTATCTTTTTAATCTCTACATATTAAAAATCGACACCATATTAAATACATTAAAGCATAAATTACCGAAAAATCTTATTAGATCACTTTTAATTGGACTTAACCTTAAATAATAGTTCACAACACATAATTATTCATATATAAATTTAACGTTGGATTAAAAAAATCCAACACAAATAGCATTACTTGTCAACAAGGAAACAAAATTTTATAGAACCAATTGCAATACGGGCAAAAAGGTGTAGGATGCGACTAAGAAAAGGGAAAGAGAAGGGTATGGCTAAGGCTAAAGGAGAACGATGCTGTTAGTAAGTGTATATAGTTTTTACTATTTTGCTCAAGTTCATTCTTTGTATTTTGTACTAATTAATGGGGTAAATATATTATTTTGTTGCTCTCAAACAATATAATTTTTGCATTTGGCTCAATACTAATTTGTAAAAGGACAACTTTGTAACGAAAGAAGCTGCCGCAGAAGCATCAGACAGAAATTGAGTTGAAGCAGAAGAAGAAAGCTGTAAAAGTTCCACTAATAGCCTGATCCAGGCTTGATACTAATTACTTTCTGCACTCATCTAGTATAATCGGGTTGTATTTTAAGAATTTAAGTTGTGTTTCTTATTGTTTGGTTTAATTTCCCTGAAGTAGTTTTCAGAGGTGGCTGAGCCCAAGAAATTTAAATGTTCTTTGAAAGCTAAAGATTTACAAACTGAAAGGCTTAAAATATAACTAAGTTTTATACAACATTTGGAGGTTTGGACAAATAAAATCAAGTCTATAATATTTTAAATGAGACCAAAAAAAAAAAAAACCTTGATTAATGAATCATAGCAGGAATCAAATTGACATAAGGCAGCTTAAATACAAAATCATAGCCTGCATTCATAATGCATTTAAGACTTCAATGAAGTGACTGGATATGCAAAATTCATTTGACTTCACTCGATTATGAAACCATAATTTCATAATCGATCAACGCATCTGCAAAATTCCTTTTGTGTTGAGTAATAAAAGAATGTGTGTAAATGTAATTTGTTGTGTTAGTCTTCGGCCTAATTGAGAGATTCAAAGAGGAAATTTGATTTTGGAAAAACTTTTTTAGTTTTTTTTTTTGGGTTTTTTTTTTTCTTTTTGGGCAGTTTGGTAAGCGATGACGCCGAAAAATAGACAAAAATCTTTTCAGTTCATTGTTGATTTGGGAAAATTTTTCACTGCCACAATTGACTTCTTTTAAGACTTCTGAGATAAATAAGGCAAAAACTAGAGGCCAGTATGTAAATTGGATAGAGCGACGTAACTTATAGGAACAATGACACTGAGACCCCATATTTTTGTCTAAATATCCAAATGTACCCCATTAATGTTTCGGAATTGTACTATCGAACTTCATTTCGTTACTGTTTTGACTTTTGAACTTTTTAAGATGACAATAAGATTAAGAAATTTATTGTATGTAAATCATGTGAGCATTTAACATTTAAACAAGTTGACATTTTATATTAACATGCGGCACAATTGGGTTGATATTTATGGGAATTTTACTTTTGATTATTTTTTAATCAATGAAATGATAACACGTAACGAGTAATTTTATTATAGATTACAACTTTAAGTTTAAGAAACACAAAATATTATGTTAGACTCTAATTTTAGAGACTTACGAAATGGAAACTTCATTTTAATAAGGATTCATGCAACTTCCATGTTCTGAAATAATAAAAAGTGATTTCATAAAATATGAATTCCAACAAGAAAGCAAAGCGATTCCTGTAGTAGCGGCGAGCGAAATGAGAGCTACCTAAATTGTGAAAACGGGGTTGTGGGAGAGCAATACAAGCGTCATACTACTAGCCGAAGTGGTGGAGTGCTGCACCCTAAATTCCATTTAGAAGATTGTACCTTTCTCTTTAATTTCATTTTATACTTGCCCTTTTCTTAAGAAGACCCTATATAACATAACTAAAATAACTCAAATTCCAATTTATTAAATAAAAAATCATTTCTATTAATCATTTAGAATATAATAGCTGTACCTAATCAATAAAATAGTTATAACTACTCAGTCAATTAAATTAGAATTCGAAGATACTTCTAATTATTTAGTCTAGATTTTTAATGGCGATGGATCGCGGGCCCATATATATATCGTCTGCTAATACACGACCAATTAATGTTTGGCTAAAAACCCTTTCCGACATCATCCTATTTTTATTTTGAGGACTCACAGAAATTCCTCGGAGAGTGCCACAATCTGTTCTACGTACAATAATGTGTTGAACTACTTCAACAAGTCTGCGCGTAAGATATCCGACGATCGATGTTCGGACAGCGGTATCGACAACCTCCTTGCGGGCTACATAGCAAGAAATGATATATTCTGTTAAAGAAAGTCCTTCGCGTAAATTGCTTTGAATGGATAAATCAATCATTTGTCCTTGGGGATCAGACATTAATCCTCTCATACCCACCAATTGGTGTACTTGAGATGCATTTCCTAAAGTAATTCAAATTTTGTTGGTATTTCCGCATTTGTGTAAGTTGAAAAGTGCTAATTATCTAATCTATACGAAATAAGTTTCATAATAAATAGCAGTAAAATTGAAGCTCAATTAGGAATTACTAGGATCAAAACAAACAAACTTCCGAATACAATCATTCAGATTTCCCAAACATACAAAGCCCTGCATTGACTATAGTAAATCCTCCATCCACGACCAAATTATGGCCACTCACACACTTAGACTCCTCACTTCCCAAATAAAGAGCAGCTTCAGCCACATCCTCAGGCTTAAGCACAGAACCACTAAGATTTGAATAAACGCGACTCAAACCATCATCATCAAGCTTGAAAAAATCCTTAGCCAATGGAGTTGAGACCACATAAGGTGACACACAATTCACCCTAATGCCAAATCGTCCAAGCTCCACAGCAGTATTCTTCATCAGCCCCACAACGCCATGCTTTGAACTTGCGTATGCATGCGATGCAGCGCCACCAATGATTCCGCTCACGCTTGCCGTTGAAATTATGCTGCCGCGTCCGGCGGGTTTCATCACCCTAGCAGCATGTTTCGTCCCCAAAAATGCACCAACGAGGTTAACGGAAACTATGCGCTCAAATTCAGCCAGATCGTTATCGAGTATGTTAGGTTTGGCTTCTTCAACAATGCCGGCGTTATTGAACATAATGTCTAGCTTTCCGTACCGAGAGATGGCCGTGTTAACGGCGTTTTCGATTTCTTTTTCTTTGGTTACATCACAATGGACATAGGAGCAGCCGTTGGCTGATGATGATGAAGAGCCTATGTCTTTGCATACGGATTCGCCCAAGTCATCTTTAATATCTGCAATGAGTACTTTAGCTCCGTGATTTGAGAAGAGCCTTGCAGTGCATTCCCCAATGCCTCTTGCTCCTCCGGTGATAAGTGCTACTTTGCCCTGTAGCCTACGCAACATCAAATTAGCATGCACAATTGTAACATCTAATCAATATAGATAGTGTAGAGTCAAGACTCGAAACTGTAACTTAATCATAGCTTAAGTTGATTTGAAAAATACCCAGACTAATGGTATTTGAAATTGGTAAGAGTATTGAGCAAATTAAACTAACCTTCTTGCTGCAGCTGAGACAATTGAAGCACTACCCATTATTATGGCACGTAGGGCAACCAAAAATGAAGATCAATTATAGGGTTTTGCGGATCCAAAAGGATGGTATTACCCAGCAAGTTTTATCTTCTCCTTCTGAATATTGAACTTGGTTTGGATTTCGATCTCCACCGAAGCAGTACAACATCTGTCAATATCCATACCACTCCATCTGGATCACGTGCCACGTTGTTGTCAAGTGTCTATCATGCAGCTGCGTAATGTATAGCTCCCTCCATCTGTTCAATCCAAAACGTTGTACGTACAAGACAGGAACGTGAGTTATTGCTTCCTTTTGATTAAATTCTGGCCACGCGTCTATGGACATTATCATGCTTTCTTGAGAAGTCACGCCGAAGTTCGTAACAGGAAGTGTCCATGATCCATAGATGAGATATGGAAAACTATTAGCCACACAAAATTTAACGCCCATCGCATAGCGTATATGGAACATCAATGATATACCCTAATTATATAAATATTAACTA
Source organism: Murraya koenigii (assembly GCA_025617385.1). NCBI lineage: Eukaryota > Viridiplantae > Streptophyta > Magnoliopsida > Sapindales > Rutaceae > Murraya > Murraya koenigii. The sequence continues at coordinate 22,827,020 of CM046816.1, forward strand.
CGAGATTGGGCGCACTTGATTCGAACCTTAAATATAATATTATTGATACAAATAGATAATTATCTGGTAATGACTAGAGGTGCGAAAAATATCTATCTAACCTGAATTCGGCCTGAATTCGGACGATCCGGGCTGGGTAATGCTTCATTTGAAGATTAATTCGGATCAAGTTTTGGTATTACTTAAAAAATTTGAAATCCTAAATTTATAAAAAATATTTTTTTTAAATAATTATATTTTTTATATATCTATTCAATATATTTAAATATTTAAAATTCATATTTCATATTTAATTTTATTAAAATAAATTTAAAAATTATAAAATAAATAAAAATATATTCATAATAAAAAATTTTAAATTATATATATATAAATTAGGCTTAAAAAGCCTAAAAAAATAAACTCAAAATAAATTTAGACTTGATATTAAAATATCTGGGTTTCAAAAGTTCAAGCCAAATCACGATAGTAATGACCACAACAATACTAAGCTCATATTTGGTTCAAAAAAATTATAGGAGATAAGATAAATAAATAAAAAAAAATGACAAAAAAATTATCAATCTCATTTTTATCGCTTAATTATGCATAAAACTCATCTATCTCTCCTTATTTTCTTTTCTCTCTCCTCCTTTCCTCTCCTTTCCTCTTATTATATTTCTTTAAATCAAACATATTATTAAAAAGTACTAATCATTTTAATCATAAATTTCCTTTTTGTGGTGGAAAACTGGAAATTAATTTCATTCATCACTTTGAATAATGGTGAACTTGTGATTCAGTCAAGTAGTTACGTGTAGCATAATATCAAGCAACAAGGCTGATGTGCGGAAAATATTGCTGTCTTTGGCTGCTGCAACGAATACTCGGAATGTCAAGAGCAAATCCATAATGAAGCCAAGCTAGCACACACCATGGCTTGTGAAATTACCCCTTTGGCTGGAAAATTAGAGTGCCCGCAACAAAATGCCATGCAATACGACTACCATACTTGCTCTGTTTTGGTATCAAGTTGTGTGATCATAGAGCGGACAAATGTGAGTTCAAAACTCTTAGAAGAAACCCATATCGGCAAGTTAATTAATCCTTCAAATTTCAAATTATAATAATGCCATGTAGATTAAACAATTTACATCAGTGCCTGAGATCCTTGTTTAAAGGAGCATGTGCGAGGTTTTTAATTGGCCAAAATCCTCCAAGTAGAAAAATAAATAAAGCCAGTAAAGTCAGGAGAACAAAACCTACGGATACAAGCCGATGATGGATGGTCATACCCGCGAATTTAGTCAGCACACATTGCGAACACTTTGATTCTTGACATTTTGATTTCTCTGAGAAGGGCTGGTTGATACGAGAAAGCCCCGGTGTTTGTTTCCTCAATTTGATTCGACGATTCGCCGTCCCTTGGAAAGAACCTGCTTGAAACGAAAATGTTTCCACTTGCTGCTGAGAGGTCCTAACGGTTTCCTGCTGACTAGCAAGCATGGCAGGCAGTGGAGTTTCGTCAAGACTGATTATATCATCATTCAGTATATCAGCATATAAATCTTCTTCACCTGGAGAATCCTGTAAATTAGGCAAAATTTATAGAATCGTGATAAGGAAATTTTAAAATGAAGTCAGAGATCTGACCATTATGTTCATTGTTCAAATAGAGTTTGTAACTTCAATTTGGGGATGCCTTCTTTCCTTGATTATTTAAATTTGAATCCTAAACAACTAGAAAATCTGATAAGAGCATGTTGCAAGCAAATCAATTTTATCTGGATAATGATTGATACAATAACTAATATGCAAAAAGCGAATCTTGATCAATAGCAAGGAGGGTCACATCGCCTGTCTTGTATCAAACAATTGTGTACTACAAAGAATTCATGCAAACCAACCTTCTGATGGCTGGAAGATTCTGCGGGATTGACATCATCCAACAATTTCTGCTCGGCTTCAGATGCTGAATCAGTTTGCTCTGTTGAGTAAGAATGATGACTGCTACTACACATCTTTGAACTGGATTCAACAGCCTTGTCCCCTTCACCTGTCTGATCAGTACATCCTTCTGACACCGCACAGTTACTGTTATGCACTCTTCTATGTTGAGAAGCTCGGTTTGAAGTGTTATTCAGATTAAACTCACTGTTCTTTCTCAGACGGCAAACTACCAAAGAATTCTGAAAATTTAAAACAGCAGAATTTAGCAAAAAACATCGTTAACTCTTCCAGAAGAAAATAGCATATTTATGATACAGACAACATTTTCTAATCAACTAATAGTGATTCAATGAAATGCACCCATATGTAATCATTTCCCATCTAGCACAGCTATCAGCAAGTAATGACTAAATCATGTGCCAGATTAATATATAACTGACGTTTTTAAAGGTACGTGATGCAACCAGCCTTTGCAAAGCCATGGCACCATGCTGCTCAAGTATGTAAATAAGAAACTGGCAAAATCATTGGTAACCCCCCAACCCAATTTAAAATTCAAGGACAAGAAGTAAAAAATCAGCATCGCTAATCCTCAGTCTATGAGGTCTAAGATCCATCTACCCTTACGCTCTAGATGAACAGAAATATCATCACTTGCCTCCACCATTGAAAAGTTGCATGCGAGTATACATGCGTACATAGACATAGTTGTGAGATAAAAGTAATTTTTTTTTTCTCACAGCACCCATTAAGAAGGTAGGTTGCATGCAGAAACAAACATATGCAAAATAAGATTTGGGCTTCCATATGTTTAATCAGTACATGGGGTTCCAAATTTGTGACACCAAATCCTTCGCGTATTCAGTCTTATACATGTTGCTTGCTTAAAGTTGCATTAGAAATCATGTTGATTGCAAAAGCTACTCAAAATTTGAAAGGAATCTGATGAGAATTGTATTTCTGCTCTGATTTTAACATTTGGCCATGACTAAGAGACACAGTTTGGATTGTATTTGTCATTCAATAAACCAGATATTTGTCACAAATCGCATAGCATCCACAACCTTTATAGAAAGAGAATCCGTGTATGCATCATCCTGAAACATGATGAGACATTAGAAAATCTTGGAATTTGCTTTTTTTTTTTTTGGGTTTTTTGGGTTGAAATTTAAGTTCAAAGGGATTATATAGAAAATAATAACTTAAAATTTGAATGAACTCAAGATTACATAAGAGAGTTCACTGTTGACTTCTTGGAAATGAAAAAAAAAACATCAAGGAAAGAAGGCAATCATACATAATATTCTACATAAAAGGTCTGCATATGAGATAATTTCAACCATCTATGTTTCGGAGAAATTTTACAGTATACTTACAGCAATGTTTGGTTAACCAAATTGGAGGAAGTAGGAACTAACCATATTTGGGTACTAGTAGTTCAAGCTAGAAATTCCATTTACATGGTAAGAATGTGACTATGACTTAAGTGTAGGACTGTATGACCCCTTAGAACCAAACAGTGGAGGATTATTAATATATATAATAATATATATTATAATAATATATTATAATAATATAATAATATATATTATTATATTATTAATATAATGATCAGTCCACATAGTGCACAACAACAGTCAGACTGACAACTTAAAATAAATGGCTAGCAGAATAACTAATGCTTGTGGTGAAAATAACTGACATCACCTGGGATCCCCCCTCAATGCAATACTCGTGCATAATCCATTCTGTCCTTTCTCCTTTTGGCGCACGACCTATGTGGAACACGAGAGTCCTCTTTGTACCAATCACATTAATGCCTGACTTTACATTACGTTCTTTGCCAGTGGCTTTCCAGTAACCAAGTTCAGTAGCCCTCTTACTTTGTGAGCCATTTGGGTATTTTCTCCCACGAGCACAGAAGAAAAACCATTCATTATCAGATTGGATGACAGATTTTGCTGGTTAAAAATGATCCACCAGAAGTCACCATCTATTAACAAAAGAAACTAACAAATCTAATTGCGTAATGATATAACACCATATAGAAAACAGAAGAGAAAAATAATAACAACAAAGCAGAAAGTGTTTCAGCATTTCATGCCCAAATGAATCAAATTCCAAAAAATTATCCAAATGCAAAAGCTCCACACATCCTGCTAGCCAAAAATACCGTTGCACTAACTGAGTTGGTAGCTTATGTAAGCCCTGTGCCGGTGATACTTTTATCCAACTGATCCATTCAACCAACACGGTTTGTAAACAATTTGTTTATTAAAATATTTACTTCGACGATTTGATACTATAACTAAAAGGTTTGATGCATAATTCCAGCCGTAAGTTTTCTAACCATTTATTTATGGTAATCAACCGGTTGAGAGTCAAGCTGACCGAAGATAGTATTGGGCGGGAATATTTAGCTTAAAATTGAGACACAAATTCCATCCAATTATTTAAGTCAATCCAACAGCTGAAATGCAAAATAGAAAATGTAGATTAGATGTTGCCAACTCATTAACTCTTATTGCTTTGTTGAATTGGTATGCTCAAAATTTGTCTCACTAAATTAATCAAAAATCAAATCGTGTCAATACTTATATTATATCGAAAGCTTTCTAAACCGTTGGATTAAATTTTTTAGGGAAAAAAAAAAAAGGACGGCTCAGAGTTCGCATCCATGAATTTGTGTCACTTTCACAAGAAGATATAACAAATTTAAAAATATATATATTTGCGAGTGTGTGTGTATAAAAGCTAATAGCATAAGATTAAAAATTGAAAAAAAGAAAAAGCCAGCGAACCTGGCAAGTCCCAAGGCTCGTATCTACAAATCTCAACCTCAGAAATGACCTCAACGCACTTGTCTGAGCCTTCCATCTTCTTCTTCAAGTAATAAGATATCAATTCCACGTCGGTCGGCGAAAACCTAAATCCCGGAAACATCGACGACGCCTCTATCGACATCTGCGTCTCTCTTGATACCCCCGCCATCTGCTTCTTTTTCTTCTTCCTCAACTAATTTTATTTTTGTTTTTTATGTTTTGATTTTTATTTGTCGTTTTTATCTTTTTCTTTCTTTCCATTTTTCTTTTTTCGGTTGCTTTCGGTACGATGTTTGTTTGTTTTTTTTTTTTGTTTATCGGTTAAAAGTAAACGAACGAAAGAGAGAATTTGGAGTTGATTTAGCTTCCAAGTGCTTCAATTCAATGGCAACAACGCCGGTTATGCTTTGCTTTACTTTGATGTTGCTGCTTACTTTTTCTCTTTATTTTGCGTACGTGTCGAGACTGTCTATTACTTGGCGCAGTTAAACCATTGCCATGGGGCGTGAATCTCACGTGTCATTATAGGGGTTGACCGACCGCCAGCAACTGTGTAATATGTTCAGACAGCTTAGTCAGATTCTTCACGGCTGCAATCGCCACCTGGAATTACAACGTTACCATTCACAGCCTTCTGTTTTAATAATTGCTGACAAAACGACATTTTCAAACTGTGTTTTTTCCTTTTTATTTTTTTAAGTGTACCCGTGAGGCACAACAATTTAATTCACTCCATTACAGATACGCTATAATCGGTACATGAGATTCGATTCAACTACTTATTAAAATTAAATTATATTAAATTAAATAAAATTAATTATATATAATGTTGGATTATTTGGTATAGTATCGGATTGAATTATGTTAAATTAAAATTATCAAGATAAATTATATTTAAATTTAAATATCAATTATTTATAATATTTAATAAAAAATATTATAATTAATTAAAAATAAAACTAATAAGAAAATTATATATATATATATATATATATATATATATATATATAATTAGTTTACGAATTGAGTAGTCATAATTATAATAAAGAAATATAAATTATTTTTTCATATGAGATATATCATTTCATTAAATAAAATAAATAAAATTATTCAAATAATAAATTAATTAATTATTTTTTTAGTAAATCATAAATGACAAAAAAAATTACTTAATTAATAACAATAAATAAATAAATTGTAAGTTATAAATTAAATTAGAGTAATAACTTACGAAAAATATCATAAATGAATAAATTTTTTTCACATTATCTAACCCTAACTAAACCCACATGAAAATTAGGATTACTAATCCCATAAATGTAGTATTAAAATTTTGAATTTAGTCCATTAGTTAAAACATGGCATTAATATTTTGTCCCAAAAATTAGTCTAATCATACTATTCATTGTATTAAATCATCTCTCTTTCAATATTTTGCTCAACATTTCATTCACGCTTTAAAGATAAATTCTAACAAACAAAAACTTATTGAAAAAAAAAACTTATAAATAAGAGTGGGCAGAATCAAATTTGTTAAAAAAAAAAAAGTATGGTTCGTTTTAATTCTTTTTAGTTTTGGTTAAATTCTTGCTCACAAAAAAAAATGTTAAGCATGAATGAAAAATCGAACCAAAAATTTGGTATAAAACAGAAAAAATTATTAATATTATTTTATAATAAATAATACCACGCGAGAAAATTAGAGATTATGAATATATGTATATATTTGAAGGATTTAAATCCTGTGCTTAGATAAGTTTTTGCTAACCTTTTTAATGACTTTAATGGTTAAGATTTATTTTTTTCTTCTTCCTCTTGCGTTAATTTTTTTTTTTAATTCTGCACCTTTTTTTTTCATGAACATATGAAAACTAGGAAACCTTATTTTTCTTTTTTTTTTAAAAAAAAAAAGATGAGAAAATAGAAGTTGAAAGCATGCTTCCCACCAAAGTAAAAAAAAAAAAAAACCTCTTTTAACAAAAATAATTATTTCCTTACGTCAGAAAAATTTAGAGAAAATAAGAGGAAAAAATACAACAAATTTAAACGAGACACTAGAGTTGGGCAAACCCTTACGAAATATATTGAAATTTAATCTCTCATGTTGCTTTGTTCTTGTGGAAAATTATATACTTTTTTTTCTTTCTTTATATTTGGTTAAGCTTGGATATGAGGTATTTGTGACTAGGTTGAATTTTTTGGGGGTAGTTTAAAAGAACAAAATGATGATAAAGAGGGAGAAAAAGAAAGAAATAATAATTATTATTATTTTGAAATAAGGAAAAAAAAATCAGTTAATTAAGATAGAATCTCTTAAAATAAGTAGAGAAAAAGGAAAAAATAAATTTTAATTATTAAAAATCATAAATGTTACAAGTTACAAGATCTTAGAGAGGTTAGCAAAAACTTAGCTAAGTAACGAGTCTAAATCCATATTTGAAAAGTTGATAAATCGAACCGAACTAATACCTAATCTTTCTTATAAGCACTCATTACTTGGTTAAATATAGTAATTTAATACTATATTTTATAAACACTCATTACTGTTCACATATCGTTTTTCTTTAATTATTTATATTTTACGAATAAAATATTCATATGATAAATTGAAAATTATTTTTTAAAAAAAGAATAAATAAATTAAAAAAGAAAAAGCGAAAAGTCCAGAAGCCTGGCGGCCGCGGGCCTAAAACGACGACGGCTATTCGTATGACTGATGACCACATAAGCAGAAAATCTCAGACTGAGAAAGAAAAAACAAAGAAACAGAAATGGCGATAGTAGCATCAGACGCACCAGTCTTCGCCGAAGTGGACATGGGTGCGGACTCATCCGCACCAACGGTTCGCGCCACCGTTGTGCAGGCCTCCACCATTTTCTACGACACGCCCGCCACTTTAGGTATTTGCCAGCCGCCATTCAATTCAAATAATTTTTGTTTTTTAAAATTAAAAAAAAAAAGAAGAAAATGTTGATTGTATTGTGATTATTATTTATAACAGATAAGGCGGAGAGATTGTTGGCTGAAGCGGCGGGGTACGGGTCCCAGCTAGTTGTGTTTCCAGAAGCATTCATCGGCGGATATCCCCGTGGTTCAAATTTTGGCGTGACAATTGGCAATCGAACGGCTAAGGGTAAAGAAGAGTTTCGCAAGTATCACGCTTCAGCCATTGATGTTCCTGGTTAGTTCATTATTCTTTGTCTGCCTTGTGGTGTTTGGCTGAAGCACTTTCTCATGTCATGAAAGTAATTGAAATGCGTTTTTTTTCTTTTTTTTTTTGGGAGATTGTTCTGTCTTAAGAAGTATTTATGAAATAAAAAATTTCTTTTAGGCTCCATCTGCTATTGTGATGTTGTGGATCAGTGTGAATCAAAAGTTGATAGTGTTTGGTTATAGAAGTTGATATTTTTTGACAAAATAATAAGGGTAATATAGGATTTTCATCACACAATTGTGGAGTAAAATCACCTTAACTTTCAAATCACAAACCACATTAGTAAGTGTTTACCATAAATTTTGCAGCTGAAGCTAGTAGACGGCCGGCAACTCCAAACAAAGCCTTATTGTACTTTTTTTGGGAGGAAAAAAAAAAGAAAAACTGCAGTTCATTCTTATTTTATATAGTTTCCCTGAACTAGAGATGAGTGCCTTTGGGATATAGGAAGCATTTTTAGGTTGATAATTACTTTTAACAAAGCACTTAATAAATTGGTAGATTATGTTTTATCTACTTTGTCACTCTAGTCAATTGTGGATATATGAATATAAACTATGGTTTTTGATCTTTCTACTCAGCATTATGCTTGACCTCTTTATATCTGTCAATTGTAGGTCCTGAAGTTGAGCAATTGGCCTCTATGGCTGGGAAATATAAGGTTTATTTGGTAATGGGTGTGATTGAGAGAGATGGGTATACACTGTACTGCACTGTTTTGTTTTTTGATTCTCAGGGTTGTTTCCTGGGAAAGCACCGAAAAATCATGCCAACAGCATTGGAGCGTATAATTTGGGGATTTGGAGATGGATCCACAATTCCTGTTTTCGAGACTCCAATTGGAAAAGTTGGTGCCGCCATTTGCTGGGAAAATAGAATGCCACTTCTTAGGACAGCCATGTATGCTAAAGGTTAGAAATTCAATTATACATACATTATAATTTACCTTCATAAGAATACTTGGTGTTTTCTCCAAATTGCTTCATTCATGATTTTTTTTTTATTTTCTTTGGATATAGTTGCGTACACTTGAGTGTTGATTTCATAAAGCAGTGAATTTGGTTGAAAGTTTTAAGCAGTAGTGTCCCCCTGGCTTCTGGTAGTAAAGTCTTCCCAATCCTGAATATTGTTTGATGCTGCTGTTACGATGTCCCAGCTCTTCGGATTTGTATCCAAAAAGCTGAAGAACAGCTCCTGCTTCTTAATAGATTAATTATTAATGCTGTTATTGACATGATAATATTGTTGCTTTCTTGAGATTGTATTGTTTCACCTTCTTTGTGCAATCAACTATTGATACCTTACCTTTGCTTATAAAACTCTGCTGTTTACAGGGATTGAAATATATTGTGCACCTACGGCTGATTCCAGGGAAGTTTGGCAAGCATCAATGACCCACATTGCCCTTGAAGGTGGATGTTTTGTTTTGTCAGCCAACCAATTCTGTCGAAGGAAAGATTACCCACCTCCTCCGGAATATGAATTTTCTGGCACAGAACAGGACCTTACACCAGATTCCATTGTCTGTGCTGGAGGCAGTGTTGTCATATCACCATCTGGGACTGTTCTGGCTGGACCAAATTATGATGGAGAGGCTCTTATCTCGGCAGATCTAGGTAAATCACTGCTTTCAGTTTATGGTCACCTAAAACTAAATTTTTCTTGGAACCTTTGCTGAGCCTTAGTTGTTCCACTCGATGTTATCGTTTATAGAGAATTAACAACACTAAATATATTTTTAAATATCACAACACTAAATATATTTTTAAATATCATGTTTGTATTTAAGTTTCCAAATTAGTTCAGAGGAAAACCTGAAATTATACTGTATAAGGTTACTTGGAGTTGAAAGATCCTCAAAGGTGTCTGCAAATATGAAAGTTACTTTCCAGTGGTGCCTTTATCATCTGAAAACTATTCACAAAGTCACATTGTCGTGTTTTTTAAGTCATAACAACTGAGCCAATTATAAGACTATTCTATCTATAAAAATGGTTTTTGTGGAAGACTCGTGTGGGATGAAATTTTAGAAACATTTCTTGTGTAATCTTCAATGAATCTTCTTATCTGAACGAAGGTAGAATGACATGGCATTTTGTAGATATCTTACTAGTGTTTCAACAGATTGTGGCGTCCAGTGACCATCAGGAAGACAGATGCTACTATGAACTCACTGTTGGAAATCATTCCTCGTATTTGGTTTCTGGTGCAAGCAAATTGAATTTTAGAAAATCTATCCTTTCTCTTAGGCAGATTAGTGCCAATAGCCAGTGTTCTCGCTAACAAAACCTAGAACATTTTGACTAGGCCAATATTGTAGGACTCTAAAAATTATGGACAGTTTTGATTCTGCGTCTACAATGCAGTAGAGTGTAATAAGTTCAACATATTTGCTCTCTCAATATTGTGCGCACAATAGGTCTAGTTAAGAATATTATACCTGGTTTGGTCCTAACTAGTAACTTCCTTTGAAGAAAGGCAAAATAAAAAGTTTCTTTTATTTTGAATCCTCCAGAAAACATAATCTGCTCTGATCCAAGCATACTATGCTTGGACAACCTTTGTTCTCTTTCTATTTTGAGATCTTTTATCTTTCAGTCATGTCTGTTCTGTTTTTAGAGCGGACTTATGTTTCTGACCATTTTCAATGATGGCCAGATCTTGGAGAAATAGCACGGGCAAAGTTTGATTTTGATGTGGTCGGGCATTATTCAAGACCTGAGGTCCTTAGCTTGGTTGTGAGGGATCATCCTGCAACCCCAGTTACTTTCACTTCAGCATCTGTGAAAACAGAAGGCTCTCACAAGTAGTTAATTCCAGCTAGTGCTGAGTTATCATGCAAATCCTTTGGCCCTCTAATAATCAGGCAGACCCTTGTTCCATGACCATCTACATTGAGAAGGTCAGCTGCGTAATTACTGTTTTATAAACTTCATAGAGTTCTCTGCATAATTGCTCCGTTATCTTGCCAGTACTGACAGGTCTCTCAACACATTGAAACTTCAATATCTTTTTTCTTCTTTAGCAAATGTAAATTGTTGTTGACGGTTTTCTGCGAAACGTTGCTGTCATGCTTTGATGTAATTTCCGTGATTAATGTATAAATGGAAAATTGTTATGTAACTCCTAATAAATTTACCTTGGATTTTTGCTGCATGTCAATCTTTTTGAATTGTTTGCGGGAATTTTACTTGGATTGGCTACAACTAAGAGTTATAAATTCTCTTTTGGCGTTGATGACTGTTTGATGCTTTGACTTTACACCACTTGGTTTTTGGGCAAATTTCAACGTGGGCTATAAAATATCTCTAGCTGGCATAAAAAATTGCCCTACCTTTGGGGAAAACACTACATGAAATGGTTGGTGCTCCAGGGTTTAATGCTTTTTGAATTTCAGAAGTGGAGGGTGATGGAGGAGGTGTACAAAATGCAGAAGAATTCACCACAACTCCATCACATCAACCTTTGGAAACAGCACTTTTAGGCTTAGATTGTTATTGTTGGCTAGTGGTTGTGCTGTCAGAGATAAGTTGATCAAGTGTTTTGCTAAACACTTGATTACTGTTTCAAAGCTTGTGTGCTATTAGATTACTAAATTAGAAATATTCAACATAGCTTTGAAATAAAATCTATTAAACTTTGAAAGTCATTTTATCAAATACCTATCAATTTGTACTAGAGTTTTTATGTCAAGTAGTTTTGGCTTTGAAGCCATAGCACCACATGCCAATCAGAGCAATAGTTTAGAGTTTCCAAGATATGGAGGAACATAAACCTCTTTGCTTTTTTATCCATGCATGCTTCTAGTTCTAAGGCACAGGACAATTGAGCCCCATTATTGGGAATTCAGGCTACGGTCTCTAGCATGTAACGTCTGCTAATGATATTCGGTATTATTCAGTAAGATAATTTTTCTTGTCAATTAATATTGGATGTTATTGATACAATGTGTCATATTGTATTCAAAGATTATTTAGAATTAGCAAGCAACCGGTAGATTGTAATGGTTGAGTATTTAACAAACAAATTAAAAAAAATATAAAACTTAGGCGACCTTATAGGCTGAACAACAGCGTTCCCCAAATATAAAAATCTTAGAACTAGTTAACCCACAAAAGAAGTGCTAATGTTGACAGTTTAAGAAGTTAGGCAGCTGAATTTGGAATCATATGATTGACTGATCAATCACGTTGAAGCAGCCCTTTGTAAATGTGCAGTTCAGAATATAGTCACATGCTTGACGGCGCCTTCAATTATACACAAGATCCGCATTAGGCCGATGCCTTTGGCTCTTAAATCAAGTTTCAACATTTGGTTACAAATTTTAGGCTGGCTTCACGTTAGGATCGACCTGGCTGTTCTTTCGGCCGATGCAATTATTTTCATACTTGTCTACTCTTTCTTAACAACTTATCGGCTGCTTTCAGCTGGATGGATTAGGCCGATAGACTTGGCCATCATAAAATAAGATATCATGACAGCAGTGACGGAGTCAGAAATTTAGTTTATAGGGGCCAATTTAACAAAGAATTCAATGTACGGACTACAACTAAAAACTCTTAAATTCATAGAAGCATGATGTTATGAGCTGCCCAATTTGAGCTTAAGGCAAGGCTGTACAAAACATTCATCCCGTCATAATAGACTTCAAATCATGAGACAGTTCAATTAAATTCAGTGATAATAGACTTCGAATCATGAGACAGTTCAATTAAATTCATAGGACAGAGACTTGTATAACGGACTTAATTAAAATTTTTTAATCAAACAGGACCCCATTTGCCCAATACTAGTTCTATCCTTATCGACAACCCACCATTTGATCTGAGGGTTGTCACCTCTTCACCTTATATTTGGAGAAGATTAGATATAATTTTGCTAAGTCCGACATTACTATAAAAAAAAAAAAAAAAAAAAATTTAAAAATTGGTATATAGAATTTATTTGAACCTAAAAAGTTAAACTTATATTCCATCGGAATGTGGAGCAAACCTTTTACAATTTTATACAGCGTAACAAAATATTTCAGGCAAAATTCAATTTCATTGAGTAAAGAATGCTACTTCAAAACATATAGGCAACACATGCTGCAAAACTCAAGTACTCATAACAGGCTTCGGACCAATAAGTTTTACCAGATCCTTACAGCCTTGTATAATCTTCTATTTACAACTTTTCTTTTCTGAAATTTATAGATTAATCAACACAAAATACGTCCACCTGGGGGAATATTTTTAGGAGACTGTAACCTGCAAGCAAACTAGCAAAAAGAATTGCTCTTCAGAACTTGTTGACATCCGCTGTTCACATCTTGTTTCCTCAAGTCATCGCCCTGACTTTTCCGACCTGCGCTACCAGGATCCTGCTCGGGCAAGGATTGTCCCCATTGGCGTGTAGGACTCCCAAAGCTTTGCAGCGATATCAACTTTGAACCGGATAGTATGTGATCTCTAAGATTCTTTATGGACCGGTATCTTTTAATTTCGTCAGCATGATCTTGTGTTTCAGTCTGTGAAAGGATCTCGGCTAATCTTTCCCTGTCGATCCCACCTGTATGCTCATGGAAGCTCTGCTCCATATTAGAAGATCCTCTTCCAAAGCAAATGCTTCCCCATTGAATTTTCTCTATAGATTTCCTCCCTTTAAATACCTTATCAACCGATACCCTCTTCGGATCATCTTGATCATCATAGGCATAACTCCACTTGTAGTTGCAGCTACCATTGTCCATGTTTAATTCAATGGAATGAAGATCACTATCAGCTGAGTCATTGTCCCCATCGTGCTCTTCACCGTTGGCTAGTTCCCGTTCATTCTCCCCTGTCACCCCATTTTCAGAGGAACCAAATTGGATTTTCTTCAAATAAGCTTCAAGTTCCTTGATTCTCTCAAAATTGGGGGACATATCACCATTTTCTTCACCCTTTTTGGTTCTCAAGTAAGCCTCAAGCTCGTTTCTAAGCCTTTCCACAGCTGCATTTTTCTCCTCAAAATGGTACTTAGCCTCTGAGAGCTTCATCTGGACTCTCTCCTCACGCAACACATCAGCAAGTTGAAGCATTTCCCTCTCCTTTTCCATCTCTTCCCTAACTTTAACAGATTCTCTCTTTAGTTCTTCAAACTCAGCTCTGTCTTCTCCAATGCCTCTAGCTAACTCATCACAGACTTGTTCCATTATATCTTTTGCCCTTTTCTCGCTCTCAAGCTCTTTCATCGCATTTGACAAACATGCCTTTGTCTCTGCCAATTCTTTCCCAAGCTTCTTGTTCAATCTCTCTGTTTGTCTTCTGAGCTTTTTCTCTACCTCAAGCTCTTCTGCTATGCACGCTATGGCCTCACGAATCCTCTCTCGCTCCTTCCTTCTCCAAGCTGCCTTCTCCTCTGCAAAATGCTTCATGAGGTACTCAATCTCACTGTGATTCGAACGCTGGTCCTTGATCAATTGATCAACTTGTACGCGAGCTCGATCAACCTCAGCCCGAATTGCTGAGATCAGAGATATGCCAGAAGAATGCTGTTCTTGAAGACCCCAAACACGATTTAAAACTTTCAAAAGCTCTTTGGATGCAGTTAAACCCCCGCTAACATCCTTCAAACAGGTTTTGATTCCAGTTATGCTTCCATTATGATGCTTGCCTCGAGAACAAAGAGCTTCTATCTGCATTTTTTAGCAAGAAATCAAATTACTTATCTTCTCAAAATCTTCATACACTTACTCTCAATAAAACATCCCAAGAATCCTGTAGGAATTTATAAATTAGAAATGTAGAAAGACATCACAGTTGATGATTTGAAAAAAATGGGCTATTTTATATTACATCAAATAATGCACCGTCCCAACATTTCGTATGTATTACCCTGTCGTTACATAACACTTCTTATCTTTTCAAACATGATAGTGTCTCAATGAAAACGACCCAAAAACTATGCGGTATTAGAATTAAGTTGTCGTTTAGTCTTACCTCCATCATACCATCATTGCCAATTAAATTTGTGTCCATTGCCCCCACATTGCAATCACTCACTTGAAGCATATGAGATTGAGACCCCATTGATGTTCTTCTCCTACGTGCAATAATATTGCCCCTAGATCGATCCATTTTCTGCACGATTCAATGACAGAAATTTTAAAAAGAAAAAAAAAATCAACAAAATTTTCACTAAGATACTCTTTGAAAAAAAAAAAGTAAAAAAATCCCACCTCTGAAATTGGACTGTAAGATGGATCTGACAAAATTTGCTTATCTTTTGGTGAAGGGACTTTATTGATTTCCCACAAAGTGGCAGCAAGTTTTCTTGCTGAAACTGACACTTCCTTGGCTTTAACACCACACTGATGAGAAGTCAAACTGCCCTTTGATTGTTCAGGCGCTGGCATGGCTAAAGCTGGAGATTTTGTGTTCGTTTTCCATGCGGGAACCGGCGTGCTTGAACCGCCGCCTCCGCCACCACCACCACCACCTCTCTTTCCCACAAGAATTGCACGTTTAAATCTGTATCTTTGGACTAATGAAGATGATGAAGACGATGAGCAGCCTCGCTTTCTGATCTTGCTTGTTGTTGTTCCTCCTCCTCTGCTACTACTTTTTCCTTCTATATTTTTTTGGCTCTGCCATGACATTGTGTGATGATCACACACACACACACAGCCCCCCAAAAAATCGAAACTTTCACTCAATATTGACAACCCAATTGCGAGATTTTCAATAAAACGATAATTTCTAGTTTTGGAAAATGAAAATGGAAAGTCGTGTGACGCGTATCGCTCACTTTGATAACTCACTATATCAAAGTGAGTGAATGAGAGAGATTTGATAGTGATGACTAAAGGAATAGTGAAGACTGAAGAGGGTGGTTTAGTGGTGACCCATTTGTTAAAGATTTGTAAGGATTTTGATTTTGACAGGCAAGTGGTAAACAAAACCTTTATTTTTTTTTGGCAAGTGAAATATTTATGGCCTTGATTTCCTCACAAAGAAAGAAAGGAGGAGAAAAAAAGGGGGGTGGGGGTCAAAGTGAGAAATACAAAAAATGATTCTTCCTCTTCTTCTAATTTTGTTGTTGCAATCTTCTACTAGGAGCAGTCTTAAAGATGAAATAATAAAGAGTGCTGCGGGGAGTGAGATAATGAGAAAGTGGGCAAGTGTCAAAGATGGAATGGCTTTGAAATGATTTTTTGATTTTTGAAGGGGATAATTGGACTTGGAGTTTAGCTTTGATTCAGAAATATTGAGAGGGAACAATAAAAGAAAGCAAAAAGCAGAGTCAAGACAGAGAGAGAGAGAGAGACAGGCACATTAATGCGGTTGCGTATTCGTTTGATTAAAAGACGAGAAGCAAGCAGACGTGGCGTACACGTGAGCGTAGTCGCTATTCAAAAAGATCTTGCCGCTTTGCATGCATGAGTAAATATGAACGGCCCCTATCTGTTTTTACAAAGTTTTGAGTATGTCTCCTTCAACTCTTGCAATATTTTGCAATTTACTTCGAACAGAAAGTCTTAAAAGTAATAAAGATTAATTATTTGAAAAATTATCCGATTATATTAAAAATTTAGTAAAATTATTTCGTTGGCTCAAAATAAGATGAATAACACATAGTAAATTTAACTTAACTATCAAGATGGATAAGTTATTCTCTTCAATAAATAATAAATTAAAATATAAGACATCAATTTTAATAATATTAAGTTATTATGGTCATTCAAATTAATCTGTGCAGTCATTATCAATCTTTCATAATTTTGTACCAAAATATTAGACCCAACTTTTTTACTATCCACATATCTAATTAAATAATAAATAATTCCAAAAGGTGAAATTATTATTAAAAAAATAATAATAAAATTAACTAAATTATCTAACAATACTGTTTGTTCCGTTGAAATTATGAATAAAATAAAATGCGAGCGATGACACCTTAATATAATAATTTAATATATTAAAAAGATCTAAAAATTAAGATAAAAAAATTAATTTTTAATAGATATTTAGATAATGTACTAGTTGATGCAAGTAGTAATCTCTCATATATATATATAAGATGTTTACACGGATTAAATTCAGCTCACACTAAAATTCTGGACTAATCCGATATTCCGGTTTATTTAAGAAATGTATAAATATCCGAGGGTGATGAGAAATATATGTATAAAATAAGGGCCTCTTCACAAATATGAGTAACATAAAAAAAAAAAAAACTAAATACAATTGTAGACCAAGTATTATTGCCTCCCATCAGGTCAATAAATCAATCAATCAATCAATCAATTAGGGATCTTTCAAACACAAAGAAAGAAGAAGGTGTGCCACAGAAGAGCAGAAAATTTGGAGAAGGTGAAGCCACGAGGTGGGGCCCCACTAACGGCTCAATGATCTGGGGTTTCATAGCTGTAATTTTACGGAAAAAATCCTCATAGAGTCAGGCCCCACTACTTGCACCTGCCCCACTTTTCCCTTTGTCTTTCTGTTGTTTGATTCTGCGGTTGGCCATTCCTATGATGATCACGATCTCAACTCTAACATCTTTGGCAAAAGCTCGAAGAATCTGCATGTTCATGGACCACCATGCTCATCATTATCAGGGTGTCTTTCTTTCTCTACAACTCCCATCTTTCTGGTAATGCTTGCTTGCTGCAACTTCATGTATCACTCGGTTTTTGGCCTTCTTGGTGTCATAAATGGAATATTAGGGCTTGAGCCATAAATTTCAGCATGAAAACATTCCTTAATTACTTCACAATTATTTTTTCCCTTTTTGGTGGTATTAATTAATTTAATTGATTGAAAAAATTAAAATGTATATTTCGGATCGTGTAAGTAATATCATATACAGTAACCTTTGAGTTATTACTATAAATAAAGAAGCTGTAGCATGTGAAATAATTGAAGTGTCATAAGTGATAACTCACTTATTTTGTTTTATGTTATATTATATGTAGTGTAGTCTAGTTTTATATATTATAGATACTATTATACTATTCAAACTCTATGCTTTTAAGATGATATAACGATTTTTTTTTATTAATTAAACTAATTTTTCCTACAAAAATTCTTGGAGGACTTTAAAATGATGATTTATAGTTTTGTATTCAATTTAAGACACATTCGTATGCAATGGATCTTACCTAAGTTTATTGTGCGGGTATAGCAATAATTATTCATAAATTTTTGTATTATCAAGTTAGATATATATATATATGAGCCCCTAAAAGTTTGATAAAATATTTTTTAAGTAGTTTTATTAAGTTAGTCACTTGACTTCGAATTCTAAAAATATAAGGGACTAAAAAATAAATTTAAACTTTATCTTTTTTTTTTTTTTAAGTTAGATATGTATGAGACCAAAATAATTAAGTTAAAAGTTTATAATGATTTAAATATGGTAGTATAAGATTCATTTTGTTTGTCATATTGATGACCCAAAGATAGTGCCTGAGATTTTATAACCAAAATAATAATGTTAGAAAGTTTTTAACGATTTTAGTCATTCTAGTAGTATGTCAAAGTATTGACTTGGTGAAAAATGTTGATTGCACGATCCTAACGGTTTGATTTAGTATCAAAATTTGACCATTGAAATCAGTTATGTTAGGCTGGTAGGCAACAACTAAGAGTATTTGAGTTATATTCATGACAATTATACGTATTAATCAAGCCTTTCATTTATCATTGTGAAATTAAGTAGCATTTTAATTTTTAATTCTAAATAATAAGTTATTGAGTAACAATATGAGAAAGTCTTGAATGCTCCAATCCATACACCTTTCTGCGTTTTTTTATCTTTTTTGGTACGTGCACTTGTACACTTCTCAACTAATAATGTAAGAATAAATACATTCACAGAAAAAATTAAACGAATAAAATAATATACACCGGGCGCACTCGAAATTTTCATAATGATAGTGTTATAACCTAGAAGTGTCTCAGGCGGGGTGACTTAGAGTCTGCAATGGACTCGTACAAAATATGATCCATGGTCCGTCATTCCGATTGGGTCGAGCCTACATTTTAGAAGCGTAAGCCCAATGGGCTATGTAAGTCCCTTATATGGTCTAGAATCTCAATCATCATTCAATTGACCACCCTTTTGCAAACAATCTCAATTGATCTTCGATTTAAATTCAGAAGCAATTATGAGCATCTAATTTTATGCACGTTTTTAATCAAGTTGGTTATTGCAGGCTTAACAATCTCAATCTGAATGGGTTATGGCATTATTTTCAAACCAAATTAGAATCCATTTAGCCATTTCCCTGTTTGGCTTGCCAATAAATATGTTACCTTAGGCAACAAAGTTTAGGATAGAAATATTTTACACAACACGAGAAGAAACAAAAGGCACTTAAAATGAAGTTAAAGAAACTGAAATATATCATACGTTCTACATAGATTACACACAAATGGAAAGGAACTTATTTTTCAAAGTAATCCTCAGTCCTGCCCTTGAATCCAATTTGCCCAAAAGTAAGGCACAAGAACAACCCGAAGTGCCATGTAACCAACCACAACCTGCACGTTAATTTCACTTTATATTAGATTACAATAAGCTTAGGGATTCTTAATCAATTGCGGGACCAGAAGAATGCTAGATAGTATATGAAACTACCCTCGATTGATCACAAATGGTTCCATGGTCTAGTGGTCAGGACATTGGACTCTGAATCCAGTAACCCGAGTTCAAATCTCGGTGGAACCTTTTTTTTTTTTCCAATTTAACAATTAAAATCTAATCATTGAATCAATGAAATGAAAACTAAATTATTGCTTAATCATGGGTATTTTAAAGATCCTCATTTTATATCCGATCAATGAAATGAACTGACCAGAACTGAGAAGTGAGGGCCGGGGGAGTGGGGAAGTGAGCAAGCTCAGTCCCAATGCTCTCAAAGAAGAGCCCCGTCAAGCTCTTGCCGTTGATTGCTGGAATACTGGATGGTGCTAGCCATCCGATCAGCCCAAATCCTATCACATTCAAATCCGTACGTAGCCAATCTCTCTCAAAGCTGAAATCATTATTATTCATCAATCAATCAATCACTCACTCATCATTTTGATCATAACAAAATCCAACGGCCATGATCATGATTCACTTACCATGTCACCTTTCCCCCGCATGCACCCGCCACCCTCAGCGGGTTCCTAGCAGCCACCGGAGACTTCACAAAGCCTGAAATATCAAAACAATTAAACATGCTACCGATATAATTATATTCATATCCAAACGTCCGAATTTTATAAACTTAAGAGTTATACAATGCTATTACGTAATTGTATTGTATTCTATTCAAATCTAGAGTTACGAAATATAAACGGTCCGAACCTGATCAGGACTCTAAATGTAAATATATATGAATTGTAAAAGCATTAAAGATTATAACAACTAATATATTAATTACTTGAACTGAGAGCGGTTCTCTTTGGGGAAGACAATGAGGAGCTTCCGAGTCCTACGACGGCCGATGATGAAGCAAATGCTGCTGCTGCTGCCATTTTTTTTATTTCTTATTTTTATTTTTTGCTTGGTTGATGCTGGAATGGATGCAGAGTTAGCGAAAACAAAATAGTGGGATTTTGTTTTCGTATGAGATGGAGATTTTGTGGAAGAGAAAAAGATTTGTATGGATGGGTTTCCTGCTCAATGATTTTCTGCCACGTAGGATTTGTATGGATAGAGTGGGGTTACATGCTGATTTGTTTGTTGCTAGCGACTCTGAAAAATGTTATCCTCACTTCGGGCGCTTCCGATTCGATCTCAAGTTGGCCCATTTTCCTCCGAATGGGCTCGGCGGCCCGATTAATTACAGCTTTCAGCTTTCATAACAATCGATTTGGTAAAGAGTTTGCGGAGCGAACTATACACTTGTCCTTAAACATAATTTCACATGTAAAAGGTTGTGTCGTGAGGATAGTGAAGTGGTGTTAATCTGTTAATGGCACTGGTCTTCTTTTTAATTTAAGACCTGGCTTTCGGTAGGTACTATTTACATTTCGTACTTAGTATTATATTGAATTAATTAATAAGATTAAATTAGATTAGATTAAATTATATAATATTATTATATATTTAGTATAGTATTAGATTTGATTATATTAAATTATATTTAAATGAAATTAGATAGCATTTAAGTTGACATTTAAATATAAACTGAATTATTTATGTATATTTAATAATAAAATAATTATTAATATTAATTTAAAAGATAATTAATTAAAATTAAATATATAGAAAATTATTTATTAGGTAATCACAATTATAATAAACAATTATAAATTAGATTAGTTTAAATAAAAATTATTTAAATATTTTATTTTATCAAAATGTTAGCAAATAATATAAAAATCAACCAATTACTGGTATTATTAATTTTCATGATCAATTTTAATATAGTGATTATTAAATTAATACTACAGTAGATATTAAAGCAATAATTCATTAAATAGATAATTATTTTTAAAGTTAATCCTAACTAAATCCCATGATCTTAAGACTAAATTCAAATTTACTCCTATAATCTAATCTAAAGTAGAGCTTGTCAAGTATAAGATAAATAATTAATACAATCCTATACTTAATCCAAGCTTATAGCCTAGCTTAGCAAGCTATGTGACTATGTCACTAATCAACGTGCGATCAAATTTTACTAGGGATAGGGAAAGGATTCACATTTCTCCCATGACATAAGTTTTTACAATACAAAATCTAGTACAATTACTTTTGATTAAAAAGAAGAATATAAAAATAATTAAATCTTAATTATATTTATGATCGTAAGTAATCATATACGAAGACAATCCAAATATGTAAAAAACAAATTTCAACCAATTGAATTGATTCCCAGTTGCCCACATAATAGTTATAATAAATAAAGTCCCAATAATAGTTATTGTATGTTATAATTAATTGGACCGATGACATTATCAAGATTATTAAATTTAGACGAGATTGTTTTCATTGACAATTTTGGATTTTAATTTCAAATCGAAAATTGTCAAATATTTGGTTTGTTATAGGACTCCAGATTTGTACCATGGTTTGGTCAGAAAAGGAGGCAGCAATGGGAAAATGAATGGCTGCTTATAAGGAAACGTTTGCCTGCTTGACGATCCTGTTCTCTGTAAAACAAATTGTGTTTTTAATAATAAATTCCTCCTTCATTGAGCTAACGGATTCCAAATATGAGAAAATTTTGTTAGCTGAGTATGAATAATTATTTCAGCCTTAGGAGTTACGACCTCGAGGGACTATTTGTTAGTATCTTTTTTAAAATTGAGTTAGTTTATGCTATAACCAACAAAAATTAGATTTTTATAGCATCTTGTACATAAAAAGATGTCTTTTGGGTCAGAGGAACGATGCTCATGATACATCAATATATAGCACCGAGTTATTTATTTATTATTATATGTATCAAAATTTTTGTTGCTTGCATCAAGAGTTTCGTTACACATATCTAAAGTTTAAAGACTTGAGAAATGTAATAAAGAAACTTAAAAAACACGAGAGATTTTGTGCTATTGATAACGAAGCACTATAGCCCTAACGCGAAATGTTTTAACTTGAATTTCGAACAAAATTTTTCTTTCTTACTTTCTTTGAACATAAAAAAAAATAAAAATTTTATTTTAAGAAGTTGTATAAAAACTTAATTGAGAAGTAGCACAATTAAGACATATTTTATACTATTTTACAGTCTATACAAATATCACTAAGGGACTTCGAATGATAATTTATCTCAATTATTGTTAAGGAAAATAAAATGAAAATTATCAATCCGCTCTCATTTCTTTTCTCTTTTTCCTTTTTAATGAAAATATTATCTCGATTAATGTTACACTTTTTGGGTGACTAAATTAAGGTCAAAAGAGATTTACCCTGCAACTAATGAGCTATTGAACTAAATCATAGGAGTAGCTAAATAATCGAGCCGACTCGATCCTACCGAAAAATTAGGGTTGGGTTGTATGCAGATGAAGTCTCCAACCTGATTGTATCGGATTGTGATCGAATTAAGTCAAATGCAATATGATATAAAAATCTGAAGAAATCAAAGTATTGACAAATTATCTACGATATAAATTTCTAATTCGATCATATCTAAATTATACTCGCATTTGATTGGATTAAAAACTTAAATTAAATTCAGATTATTTTTTCTCTAATCCGATTAATCTAAAATCTGATTAGGTTGATCTGAATCTAAATTTATCCACCCTTACTGAATCATAGAGATGTCATTGGAGTTTACCGCACAAGAAACTTCTATTGGATGAAGTCAAGACAATTCTCATGCAAAATAATGATATGCTTGCCAATTAGCTGGAACTCTTCCAAACAGACTATTCTTACTAAACCGTCTTCCCTTGTGTCACTATCTAAAATTTCTGCATAACCAAATTCCGCCGGCGTCCGGCTCATATATATACTCGCTTCAAGTCAAAAGTAATAGACCGGCTAGTATCCTTTTAGTAAATTGAGTTGCTTAAGTCATTTGTTTGTGTTGATATACTGTACTTATAATTATCTGAGTTTAAGCAATAATAAAAAAATAAGATCTGATGTTTATGGAGTAAGATTTTCCATCCATATTTAAATCTTAAAATACCGTGAGAGCCAGAATTGTGAAATGAACTATTAAGCTTAGAAATGGAATGAAATGAATCAATCAACATTTGTAACTTTATATATCACTTGTTTGCATTGAAACAATTTCGGTAACATTCAAAAAGCAATTAAAAAAAAATGAATAAACGAATAATGAACTAACTACAAATCTTTTTCTTTATCTATTTTCCCATTTCTCCCATTAATATTTTAAATGTACAAAATGAACGACCACAATGCAAAAAAAACGGTAACCCCAAAACAAACACAAGCCATATCCAAAGCTCTCTCCATTTTGTCTTTCTTTTCTTTTCTCACCCTTTTCCTCTCATTAAATTCCTCATACCTCACCTTCCCATTTTGCCCCCCTTCCCCTCTCTTTCTCCTCTTCCCATTCTCCATAGCCTCCTGCAAAATTACCAAACTGTCTCTCCCACTCAAACTCCTCCCGTCCATGTCCTCCACTTGCATACTCACCTCCCTCACGTGCACATCCCCTCCCTCCTTCTGACTCCTCACGCACGTGACAGTCACCTCACACTTCACGTACTCCATCTCTGATGATCCTGACCGTCCATTATTATTATAATCTCCCACCATGATCGTCGCGAACCTCGCCCGCAGTGCGTCAGCCATCAACCACTGCCGCTCCACGGCAACCGCTTTCCCGCTCGATATATTAACCGCACGTTTTTCAAATGGGTCAATTAATATCCAACTCAACGTTAAATTTTCTTCAAGATCTTTTAGCCACGTGTCATCTTCGCCTTCATGCAGTATCGGTGTCAAAACTGACTCTTTTGAGTCAAACAAATCGATCCGAAACGGCGCCGTATAAAACCAACCGGTTGCCGTTTCAATCACGTGGGTTTTTGATATAATGAGGGTATTTTTGTAATAAACGTCCACACAGGAGATGAGCTCGTTAGGAAGATGACGATCAAGATTGCGTTTCGAGGGCTGGCGGACGTGATCGAGAACGGGAAACGCATCGGAGAAGAAGGAGCGGTGGCCGGCGGGGAAGGTGGAGATGACGTGGCTGACATTTTGGTCGATGATGGAAGGCCACGTGGCGGTGCAAATTTGGCCCCAGAGATCGTCTTGTGTGGAGAGGGCGTGGAGTTGGGAGGAAGCGCAGGAGATGGCGGCGAGAGCGGGGCCGTCGAGGCGCGTGAGGATGTGGGTCTGAATAATGTCTTGATGGACGGCGGAGATGTGATCATCGACGGTGATTGTCGATGATGAAGATGACGACGAGGAGGAGTAAGAAGACATTTTCTTTGAATATGTTCAAGAGTGAGAAGAGAAGCATGAATTTATTTATTTATAAGAGGGGGGAAGATAATTACAGGTCAAAAGTGGCTGTCTGAAAATCTATTTTGTGTTCTTGGGAAAGTACTTCGTAATCCCCTGATTTTGAAAATTCTTTCGTAATAACAATATTTATACGAAATAATAATGTTTGGAATTTAATATCTGAAACTTAATTTATACATATTTATTTATTTAACATGAATTTTATAATTAATAAAATTATTTAATTATTAATTAATAATGAGTAATATATCAATTAAAATTTATATGTTAGATTATCTAATATTATTTATATAAAAAAATATTCAAACACTTAATTTTATAAATAAAATGAGTGAATTGAATCGATCATTAAATATAATTTAAAATAATTTTTAAACAATTATAATATTTCTTTAAATATAATTTTAATCAATTTATAAATTAACTATCTTTAAAATACTCTTAATAAGTTAAGCTATTGTTATCTTATGTTTATTGATTAACAAGTTATTTATTAATCAACAATAATTAATTGAAAATCACACAAATAGTATAACACATATCACCTAATTGTTAGTTTTATTACCAGTTTCTATAATAAGACCACGTATTTATTAGTTAATTGAGTTTTCCTAATTTTTAGCAGCTTAACTAACTAATCAGGCCCCACATTATCTCGGTGGTTAGCACCATCTCCATTCTTAATTGTTTAATAATCACAAATGCGAGGATGACACAAGCAAAAAAAATATTTTTCTTATATATAGATACATGAATAATACTGAATTTTATTTTAAAAAAAGAAGAAGAAAGATTACAAATTTATTCATTTGAAGTAATACTTGGAGAGATTTCTGACATCCTCAAACAAACATTTACGAATTATCCCACCAATCATAAGCATTAAGAGTTGATCCTAAATTAACAAGGCTGTGTGCCACTAAATTATTATTATAAATTTGTGTCTAATTACTTGAGGTTCACATATGCATTGTACGTATGTGTTACTATTCAGGACACATATATCGACATAGTTTTAATGACGCATAAAAAAAGGACATAAAAGTGGCGTTATTTTAATTATTTGTTTATATATTCTCCGTCTAATATTAGTTTTGATATTTCCGTGTAAAGAACTTATCGAAAAGTTGAATTATTATCTGGTATCCATCTTTGCCTTAAGATTGAGACCATTAACTAACTTGCCAATTGGATGCCTTTCATGATCATGAGTCATGAATATGACTGTCACATTGTAATTGTAACATTTCTAATTGCATGCGCGTGAAAAACGAGAGGATTGAATGAGCTCTTTTCACAGGTTGTGTTAAACTCGGATTGGCTTGTATCACAAATCTGGGTCGCCCATTTATTTTGGGTGATTTGTATTATTCGAACTCTTGACAATTGTGTGTTTAAAGAGTAATCACAGCCAGCCACCGCACAATAACAACACAAGTTGGCTTAATATTAATATAGTTTTCGATAGAACTATTTGCAATTTATCGGTTTGATTTTAAAGAATTCGAAATTGATTCAATCTTATCCAGCTGGAGAAAAAAAAATCAAAATCCTTAACCTAAAATCTTGTAACATTTTTAATCAATTTGAAGCTCGTTTAATATTAAGATTGAACAATCATAATTTAATTATAATATTAAAATATTTAATAAATATTAATTACTATAGTTTAAAAATTAAATTAATTTGATCAATCATTTTTATGATAAAATATTTATAATATCTTTATTTTTTTTAAATTTATCATTTAAAATTTATATTTATTACATATTAATAACTTTAATTTCATAATCATAATATTTTTTTCACAACTTGCACTCTGTAGCTTAGAGTTACAGTATCTCAACGACTTTAAATAATTATTTTTTTCATTTTAATTTTGATCAATATCAAGATTATGCAATTAAAGTTATAAAATCACATGCATAATAAAGATAAAATACTAGACGTCCAATTTCTCTGCATCCTGTAGCCAACGGTATGAATCAAGTTGTTGGTGCGTGGTTTAAGATAAGTCTCAAAGCGTCTACTCATCACCACACCAATTGAATTAGGTTGTAGTAATGATCTCAAAATTATTTACTTGGACTTTGCGGAAGAGTCCTCCGCAATTATATAGAAAATTGACTCTTGTGTACAGTGGCTACCCCTTTTGATATTTCAAAGTTCAAACCACTTGATCTACTAAAGTTTATGTACAAATATCTCAAGGTCGTTTTCAAAACACGAACGTCAAACTTCGAGTGATGTTAAATATTTAAAATGTTATCCTTAAATTTATACCCAAATTGATATGATGGTACTATGGCGAATTTATATATGGAGGTATTTGACGGGCTAATAAGAAAATTGATATATAATAAGTTTATAATTTGATTCTATAAAATAAGTTTGGGAGATTGATAATTTACCCGTTACTCAAATAAATATGTACTACTTGTCCCTTCATTATTTTAATAATAACTAATAATCTTCCCAATAATATAATTTTTTAGTATTATTTTTATTTTCAAATACACTTTCATTCATAATTATTATAAATTAAAAAATAAAATAAAAATATATATTTTGGTGTGAATAAAAAATTAATAATAAGATATTTTCTTGTATTTTTATTATTTTAAATATTTTTTATAATAAATATATATTTTATATTTTCAAGATAAATTATAACAGTAAATGACTCATTTATCCCTCTTTTCCTTTAAATATTTGGTGCTATGAGGTTTTTAGATATTATAAAAATAATAGAGGATAAATGATATATGTTAATTTCAGTATAAGAAAAATCAACAGTCTCTCAATAATTTTTTTTTATGATTTCTCCCAAATTTTAAGAGTATAATATTTCAGCCCAAATTTCCATAAGTGTTTGAGCATATATATGCACCCATGAACATATATTTCATATTCAATTAGCTGTGAATGCACTTTGTGCCTGTGGTCATTTAAGGGCTAGTTTAAAATTCTGATGATTGATGGAATAAATTATATTTATTATGCAGATTAAATAAGTTGCTAATTTAAAAAATACTTAGATGTTTGGCAAACTGTACTGTTGCTGTAAGTTTGAAAAATAAAGTAATGTATTTATTAAATTTTATTATAAAAAATTGAAAGTGATGTTTTATTATATTGTGACTAAAATAAACATAAGTTTAAATTATTTTTTAATTATATATTGCGTTTTATGGAAAATAATACATAACTGTCTTTTTCTTAAAATATTAATGCTATGATAAGAAATTTAAAAAGACATGGTATGTTATTTAATAAGATGTTTATAAAAAGTAACTTGTTTTTAAAAGTTGTTGTTAAAATGAACTAGTTATCTTTTAAAAAATTTATTAAACATAATTTTTATCAAATTTTATGAATAAGACAATTATAGTTGTTGATGTTGTTTTCTCTGCTCGTTCTCAAGTAACGCTATGAACTTCTGCTCGCCGGTTGTTCGAGTAGGATTCTCTGCTGGCTCCTGCCTTTCTCCGTTTATTGGAACGGTGAAATCCTACGACCTGCGTCCACAAAGAAGATATCAGGGGTCACCGAATGTTTTTCTGGCGAAAATCCTTTGACGCTCAAGTCAGTGATCGAGTTGATTCTTTTAGTATCCCTTTTGATTTGAGGGACTGGGAAAAATAAAAAGTCGTGGGAGGTAAAGAGAGAAAATCCATTTTCGGATAAAAAAGTTGGAGTTGATATTAATAGTTTTAGAAAAAAGAAGAATAAGAGTCCGAATCCCTTTACCTTGTCCCTCGTTCGGTATTTATCCACTTGTTTTCTCGACCCCCTTTGCTTGGACGCCCACCTCCGAATTAATTGCGCTTGTGCCTTCCTGACAACTAGGGGTTGCTGCGGCATAACTTGGGGCGTGAGATGTTAGGCGGATATGGGTTCCTGTGACCCAATGATAGTGCCGTGTAGGTCTACGTTTAATAAAGACACTGTGGGGACATGTGCCGGTTATTGGTTACAGTGACGAAATCCTACGGCATGAAGTGCCTGTCAGGCATTGATCGTCGTGACAAGCCGTCGGGAGGAGGCACCTTCATGCTTAGATATGCTCTGCTTGAGCTTTAATTCTCCTCTGTTCATGTACTTCCAGCAACATGACCGGGTTCTTACTCGGTGTTTGGAGGATCTCTTATAGCTGAGCAAGATGGGGAGATCGGGGCTTGACCAGCCTTGGAGCACTTGACTTCGACCAGCTCTGACACCTAGCAAGAGTATATTCATGCTAGCGATTAGATCTTCTGCTCGTAACTGGATTGACCTCGAGGGAGTCTGCTTGGTATCGCCTAAACAATAGTGTTTTAACCTAAGTCTACGTTTGAGTAATAATATAAGTTAAGAATTGATATTCAGTAGATGAAGTTTCTCATAACATCCTAATTTTTTTAAAATAATTAAAAAAATTGATCATATTTAATATAAGATTAGAAGAAATAGAAATCAGTGAGTACATTGGTGGAGTTAATTTCACAAATGCATTATTTTGATAGCATATTCTAATTTCCAACTTAATTGAAAACGAAAACTAAGCTCTATCAATTTGATCTCGATACACCTTCACGGCAATTGCAACTCATGAGCAGCTATCAACTTGATGTACTAAACGCTTGAGTGCTTGTAAAATATTCCTACTTTCGATCGGTGGTTAATTAGTCACTTCAATTTTAAGCTACAGGCCATATGTTCTAATCCTCGGGGAAGCCCAATTTTTAAGCAACAATTGAGTTAGTTGCTAATCACCTAATTGTCGCCAAATTGTCAATTCTAAGTTACTGATGTTTTTCTTGGAATGATCCCCATACTGAAGATGATGATGATTTTCTAATTTTGGCAACTTAACTACGGCTCCGGTCTTGGCTCTTGATCTGTGGTTAACACAATCTCTCTATACAGGATGACACAAGTAAGGATAAGAAGTCACTGTCAATATCATAGGTTTAATTTTTTTAAGTTTCGGATCCAACTTAGGTCCCGTTTTGGATTAATTACAAGAAGTCGCTGTTAATATCATGGGTTTAATTTTGTAAATTTCGGATATAATTTAATTAGGGGGACAAGTTGGTGCTTAGCCTGCTATAATTTCACTTCAGATTAAGGCTGTATTATCAATGTGGATTAAGAAGTAATTAATTACCTTTTTTTTTTTTTTCCTTTTTTGAGATCCGACAAAGATGTGAAGGCCAGCAAAAATTTGAGTGTCCATGATGATAAGAGTAGCAGCCATTGCATGCATTATGTGTAAAAAATAGTGTCATCCATTTTAAATTATTTATTCTAAAAATTTATTTAAAAAAATGACATATCATCTATCAATTAGTTAGTGAGAGTAATATAATTGATTTATTTGAATCTTATAAATAATTACTAACTAAATAATAAATGACATATCATTTTAGATGAAATTTAAAATAACTATAATTTAGGATGTCTATTATTACTTTATATGTAAAACTAATATTAGTAAATACCTAAGATAATCATTATTTTAATGAGTTTTTTTTTTAAAATTTTTTTCACTAACTTTTATGTTAATTAATTTATTTTACCTTTTATTTATAAATTTTATATTTCATTTATATAATTTATTTTTTATTATATACTTAATATTGATTTACAAGTTTTATGTTATAACTATAATTTTTTGTTTTGTCTACTAATAATACATTGATTTACCATTTCTATGCTAATTTACTTGATTTACTATCCATTTATAAATCTTATGTTTTATTTACATAATTTATATTTTATTTTACACTTAATATTGATTTATAAATTTTATGTTATAAGTTTTTATTTTGTTTATCATTGATACATTAATTTACCATTTCTATGTTGATTTACTTATTTTACCTACTATTTACCAGTCTTATATTCTATTTAAATAATTTGTTTATTTTACACTTAATGTTGATTTACAATTTTTTTATTACATTTGTAAATTTTTGTTTTGTTTACTAATAATATATCAATTTATCATTTCTATGTGAATTTACTTATTTTACTTTATATTTATATAATTTCTATTATATTTTACACTTAATGTCGATTTACAACTTTTATTTTAAATATACATATGTCATATTTTATTTACATAATTTATTTTTAACTATGATATTAATGTCATGATTTTAATAACATTTCATTGTTGATAGAAGTACTCTCTTGTTATATTACTGCAAAATTTTGCATTAAAAGCTATGTATTCCATAATGGAACAGAAGGCGTGGAAATATAAAAATAAAAATTGTGACATAATATTTTTATCCAATCTAATTGAAATAATGAGTTGCTTAGTGCCTAATTCCCACCAAATTTCTTGACTGGATTAGTCAACAGTGCCGTTAAAGTAAACGTATTTGGAATTTTGAATGCGTTTCGGTTGACTGCTTCAGAAAAGAGCTTTCATTTTCGTAGCTTTGCAAATGGATGCTCGGGCATTTTGGAAACTTGACTAACATTATTGAAATTAATTAGGCCGTTACGATTGCTGACGTAGCTATTTAGGTGCTATTTAACAAATTTTGCAAATGGGGTATAATTACGCAACCAGTGGGTGGAATTATCATCACCCCATAGAGAAGAATACGTCAAAATGTATATATATTTTGCATTTCCACCCCCTTAAGGTTCAATACACTAACGCTAAAGCCTACTCAATTTTATAATCTATGCTTTATGGTCTTATTATTGGGCCCTTAGTTTTATTAATTTTTTATTTTATTCATCCTAGATTTATAAATTCTTTATTTTGGCCCAAATTGAACCAAAATCCTAGTTCCACCACTGCACTACTAGCTTTATTTTTCGTTATCATTATTTTGAGAGACTTACAGAACCTAATAGTTATGTCATGTACCTATTTTCTATTCAATAATAGGGAAAAGAGAATAACAAAGCATGTTGTTCGTTATAACTCATAAGTGCTTCATAATAGATAGAAATACAATTAAAACTTTCATCCACACTAGAGTTAAAAAAAAAAAACAAAAAGAGTAATTGGGAGTATAAAAAGTGGGGGAAAAAATTGATGGCCTTCCAAATTGAAATGGTAATGGAGTACTTTTACCAAGAGGGTTTTATTAGAACTCCAGTAGTTTTGGGATTTGTTTTGATAGCACTACTCAATATTGAAACTTTAATATTAGGCCCAAATTCAAGCATTTTGTAGCCCATTTCACAAAGGCCTGTTTTGTTCGTGAATTGATGTCCAATCCATTCCTCATATTCTCAATATTACATATTGCATGCACATATAAATTTATAAAGTTTGGACTTATTCTTGAATATATAGGCTTAAGTCCGTAAATTGTCCACTTTAATATAAGATGAAGTATGAACTATGAACGGATAACTTTTATTTTTTCTTCTCGGATAAGAAAAAAATATAAATTTTATGTAGAGATTGAATTGTTAAATCAACAGCCCCTCATTTTACTCATTGAACTTAAATTCTTTTAATAGCAGCCAGTGCTTAGTTGATCTAAATGTTGAAACATGGTGAAAAAATGGGGTAATTTTAGAGGGCTCTAATGTCCAATTCTTTCCTTTTATTGTAATGATTGAGTGCATTACTTCTTCGGCCCTAAAGTGCATAATGCAAC
The DNA here is from genome assembly GCA_025617385.1 of Murraya koenigii. NCBI lineage: Eukaryota > Viridiplantae > Streptophyta > Magnoliopsida > Sapindales > Rutaceae > Murraya > Murraya koenigii. The sequence continues at coordinate 22,859,522 of CM046816.1, forward strand.
AAACGTACAAACATGGAAAAATCTAGTAGCATCTTTTTACAAAGCAGCCAAATTCATCTATAAAGCGGTCTAAAAAATGACAGTACTTGTACCTCCATCTTCTGCTGACAAGTAGAGGACATATGAAACACCAAAACCCACTAAAAATCCAAGTGCCAAGCTTACATACAACAACTAGTCCACTTCATCTTCGTTTCCATTTCCATTTCGATCTTCAGGCACAAGAGGATTCTTCTCAGTACAATTAGGAAGTGGAGCTCCGCATAAATTGTTGCCGGCGAAACATGATGCATCAAAGCTTTGCAATTGAGTGCTTGAAGGAATTTTCCCAGTCAAGTCCAAGTGATTTAGAAATGACAAACTTGACAAACTTTGAGGAATTTTACCAGAAAGTTGGTTCATTGAGAAATCGAGAGATTCAATTGATCTCATATTCTTCGAAATGTCTATGCTTCTTACCAAATTCAGAATGGAGTCATATTCAACCATAAACCCTTTGGTCACAACTGATGCATCCACCACAACTTTAGTCTCATCCATCATTGTAATGTAAGATATAGCATTATCTTGATTAGATGAGTCGGTCATCGCCATAGCAGTAAAGTAACTGATGCATCTGGGTATGGTCCCTGAGAGATTGTTATATGCAACATCTAAAACTTGTAAGGAAGTTAGACGACAAAGTTGAATTGGAAAATAGCCGTGAAACTTGTTTGATCGAAGAATGAGAATCGACAATCCAGAAAATATTTCTCCTATCCATGTCGGAATGTTCCTGACAAACTCATTTTCACCCATATCAAGAGATACCAAACCTGAACAATTTTGAAATGACAGAGGAATGACTCAAGACAATCTATTATTGCGCAGGTTCAATGACCAAAGGGAACTTAAAGTTCCAATTGAGGTCGGAAGACTACCAGTAAAGTTATTATTACCTAAATTCAGCATACCCAAGCCAGGCCAATTCATCCAACAATCAGGTATATTCCCAGAAAAGTAATTTTTTTAGAGTTGGAAATAAAAAATGCTCTTTAACTTATTCTTACCATTACATATTAAATGAAAAATGGACCCAGAAAAACTATTATTAGAAAAATCAAGTACACCAAACGAGACAGTTAGAAGATGCGATGGACGGTGAGCAAAGTTTAAATTTGGAATCTCACCGTACATTTGGTTGCTAGAGAGATTCAAATACTCATACTGGGAAATGGAATTCCAAAACCAACTAGGAATAGTTTCTGAAATTCATGTGTTGGATAGGTCCAAAAAAGACAAATGCTTTTGTGAATGAAGCCACGATGGAAAATGAGGCCCTAAATGACATGACCTCAATTGCAACGTATCGAGTTGAAAAGGAGGAACCCAGTTCGGATTGACTTGGAAGATTAATGAGTTTTCAGATGTAGAAAATGAAGTCAATTTTGTTAGATTGACAAAATGAATTTACGAAAGTATTCCATTGATCTTGTTGTTGGACAAACTTAGATATTCTAAAGTGTGATATTTTTCCCAAAGACAATGGAATAGAACCATTCAACAAGTTGTTCGACAAATTTAGACTAGAGATGGCAAAAAAGCCTAGTTCGAATTTTGGCCCGATTAGTCCGATTTAATTTTTTTATGTTTTAGAGTGAATTTAAAAATTAAAATTCGGGCTTGGGCCTAAATTTTTAGGCCCGATTAAATTCGGGCTCGAGCCTTCTGTGACCCGGCCCGACCCGCTCATATATTTAAAAAAAAAAAAAACGGAACTACACGTGACGTCCACACCACACGCGTGACAATTGCCACGCCCACGCCACCAAATTGAAAGTGAAACCCTAGCTAAAAGTGTAAACCCATTTTCTCTAATAGAGCAAAACAACTTCCGTCACAGGCTCACAGCCGCGACTCCACAGCGGTGACAAACGTGGTGACGCCACCCCCAAACCACCCACAGCCAGACCACAACCGCTTCCTTCACGCCAAACCATAGCCAGACCATGGCCGCTTTCGTCACGCCTGAACCACGCTAGTGACTCCACCGACCTGAGCCAACGACTCCACGTAGCGCCCACACCAGCACTGCACTGCTCATCACGCTTGCACCACGACCAGCAACTCACGCCACATTGAGCCAACGACTTCACAGCCGAGCCCACACCAGCTGCAATCGCTCGTCACGCCTGGACCACGACCACGACATTATATTACTCCGCACCACCGACGATAAAGGGAAATCGGTGAGTATCGCTGCTTAAACCCTAAAATCTTTTTATTATTATCATTAATATATGTGAAAGATGAATAAAAATTCTGGTCTGCTTTATGAAATTTGAAGGATTTTTTTTTGTTATTTATTGTGATTATACGAGTATTTTCGATAGCCAGATGATGGTAGCATTAGCTGAAAATCTGTTATCTGTTTTTAAATTAGCATTAGCTGAAAATCTCTTAGCAGTTATCACCTCCCCTGTTTTGCTCTGTTACAGAAAATGGCTCAAATTTCTCCAAAGTGGAGTTGTAGCAAATGCTTGTTAGATCTTTATGTTACAATCAGATTTGTTTTATTACTGGTTTCATTATTATTATAATGGAATTAGGCTAAAGATGAGTAGAGGAAAATTATAGACTAGGATTATGCATAATATGAGTGCTAATTGTGCTAAAAAGGACAAAACTATAACAAATCTGGTTATAATAATAAGAAGAATGGTAATATTGGAAAATTTAGAAGCTTTTATGGTAAGAATGCATTTGGTACTGGTTTCATTACTGGTAAAGAGATTATTTATCAGATTTGTTTTATTACTGGTTTCATTACTGGTTTCACTACAGTGCTGCTTCTCTTGATCATGGATCTATAACTCACAATTTGTATGCTGGAAATGTTGGAATTCCTCATAATACCTCATATGCTTCTGCACCATTAGCCAATTATTATTATTATTATTATTATTACTTCAAATCAGAAAGTCTTATCTCATTCTGTATGCTTTTATTCACATTGAGCCCACTGAAATGTTACCTCATATGATATTATTAGTATTTTTTTTTATTCATGCTATTTTTTAGCTATGTTTGAGTTAATTTTTTATGTTTGACCTGTTTTGTAAATTTAGTTTAATTATGTTTTAAGTTTATAAATTAACTTTGAATTGTTACACATTTAATTTAGGTCATGATGTCAAATTTGGATACACCGATATCGAATTTACATAAAGGTAAATATAATAAAGATGATGCCATTGAAGAGATCGAAGTAGTTGAAGAGGCATCCCGTGATGATGATGGTGTACAAAAAAGTAGTAATAAAAGAAAGCAAGGGTAAGAACCTTCTCATGTTTGGGAAAACTTCTCAAAGGTAACCGTTAATGGTGAATTAAAGGCGAAATGTAACTATTGTCGAGCTAAGTTGGTAGGCTCTAGTAATTGTGGAACCTCTCATTTGGATAGGCACCTTAAGAGATGTAAGACAAAAGGTGTTCCTAAAGTTTCTGATAGTCTACAAAAAACTCTTAGCGTGATAAAAAAAGATGATGGAACAAGTTGTGTTGAGACGAGAATATTTGATCCAACTGTTGCTCGGAAAAAGATTGCAATATTGGTGGTAAAGCATTTAGAGATTTGATGTCTTATACCAACCCATTGGTAAAGATGATGAGTAGGAACACTTTAAAGAGTGGGATTCTTAAATTGTATCAAGTTGAAAAAGCAAAAGCAATGAACTTGTTAGAGAATAATGATAGTAGGGTGGCAATTACTACAGACATGTGAACTGCTAGTAATCAAAAGAAAGGGTACATGGTTGTTACAGGACATTTTGTGGACAAATCTTGGAAGTTGCAAAGTCAAATTTTAAGGTATGTTTCTTATTATTTAATATTATGTTTATTTACTTTTACTTTAATTTATTTAATTCTAAATTTTTTTTTGGGTAATGAATAGGTTCATATATTTGCCGGCTCCACATACTACTGAATTTCTCTCTGAAGCAATTTTTAAGTGTATGTTAGATTGGACCATAGATAGAAGGATATCGGTTGTTACTTTAGATAATTGTTCCACTAATGATGCTATGGTTGATAGGTTGATGGGAATGATTCCAATTGATTCTATGATAATGAGTGGGAATTATTTTCATATGAGGTGTGTGGCTCATATTTTAAACCTAATTGTGAAGGAGGGAATGAAAGTGATTGATGAGTGGATTAAAAAGATTAGGGATAGTGTGGCTTATTGGATAGGCACACCAAAGAGGGTAGAAACTTTTGAGATGACTGCACGTCAATTGCAAGTCAAGTGTGAGAAAACATTGGTGTTTGATTGTGTAACTAGATGGAATTCTACGTATGTTATGCTTGATGTTGCTGTGAAATATAAAAATGTCTTTTCTAGATTACAGCAGCGTGACAAACACTACACTTCTTTGCCAACGGATGAGTAATGGGAGATGGCTGAAAAGATGTTGGAATACTTGCTACTTTTTTACTCGATGACAGAGCTATTTTCAGGTACACAATATCCCACATCTAATCTTTTTTTCCCAATGATATGTGAAATGAGGATTAACTTGGATCAATGAGAATTTTCTGATACGCTTGTGGTTAGAAGAATGGTTGGTCAAATGATTATGAAATTTGATAAATATTGGGCTTAAATACATGGAATTTTGGTGATGGCTGTTATTTTTGACCCGAGGTTCAAGATGCAATTGGTTAATTATTATTTTCCATAACTTTATGGTGAGGGTGCTACAAATGAGATTCAAAGGGTACGCAATCTAAGTAACGATTTGGTTAAATTTTACGAAGGTAGTAATGGGAATATGAGTAATGCAATTGTTGGTGAGTGTTCTTCGGTCGATGTTCGCTTTAATTTTAGTGTAGGTAGTGGTCGTAAATTTTTTGATATAAGTAAGTTTGAGGCATTTGCTAGCCAAAATAGTGAGTCTATGGTGTCGAAGTCCGATCTTGAGAGATACTTAGAAGAGCCTTTAGTCAAATCCACTTCGGATTTTGATATTTTGAATTGGTGGAAGATGAACCAAGGAAAATATCCTGTATTGGCTCAGATGGCCAAGGATATCTTAGCTGTTCCCGTGATAACCGTTGCCTCTGAATCTGCATTTAGCACTGGAGGTAGATTCTTGAGTCCACATCGGAGTAGACTTCATCCTACGACATTGGAAGCGCTTATGTGCACTCAACATTGGTTATGGGCTAGCTCCAAAGGTATAATGTATAAATACAATTATATAAATAATGTAGAAAATATTTAAATAATTGGTTTAATAATGCTTAAATTATTTTCTCATTTTCTTTTTTTTAATAGGTAAAATTATTGACAGCGAAATTTTTACTGGAGAGGAATTTATGGATGAAGAAAAATGTAGCCCGCAAGCATTGGAGTAGTTTATTTTTTCCTTTTATTGGGTTGTGGATTGAATTATGTGTTTTTATTTGTATAAGATATGAGTTTTTATTTTTATTTTTAATGTTAGGTTGTGTTATTGACTTGTGGGATTGTGTATTTTTATTTGTATAAGATATGAGTGTTGTTTTTTCTATGTGTTTTTATTTAAGTATTAAATTTGAACTTAAAAGAAAAATAAAATTAAATTCTATCAGTGCTAGCTCGGCCTACCGACCCGACCTTGGCCCGACCCAAAATAAAATCATCGGGCTTTCATTATGAGTTGTCGGGTCGGCCTCGGGCCTTGCAAGGCCCGAGCCCGACCCTACAAATTGCCATCCCTAATCTAGACGTTCTAAGTTTAAACTTTGTCCTAGAACAGATGGAAGTGGACCCGAAAGAGAGTTGTTATGTAGTTGAAGTATGTGCAAGCTTTTAAATTGCCCAATTTGATTTGTCAAGTGACCTGAAAATTGACAACTTCTAAAAACGAGATAACCATATAATAATAGTTAACAAATAAATACATAACCATATAATAATAGTTAACAAAGGGGCTAAATTTCCCCAAATTGGGCAAGAACCATGTCAAAATTTAATTTTGTGAATCAATTATTTCTTTTGTGCATTTACTTAAGATTTCAAACATACAATATTTTGCTCCTTTACATTGATGTTAAAGGGAGAGAAAATTGACTAAGAATTGATTTGAATTTTGATTTTGATCAAATATCACAAAATATAAGTGTCCAAATAGAAGAGATCTTAATTATAATATCATATTAGTAACTATTTTAGTCGTAAGGGCTTAAAAAACACTAGCTAGCATTAATGTGGAGTGTTAACATTATTAAAAAATATATTAACTAAGATCGACCCACGTGTCCCGCATTAAATGTGAAATGATGGAAGCGGAAGACAGCTCAATACAGAAAGATAAAAAGGCCGGGAAGCCGGCCCAGACAAGAAGTTTCCAGTCTTATCTCGCTTCACTCCAAAGACTAGAAACTGGGGGACTGATGTTTTGGGTAATATCGAGCAGGTCTCCTCGAGGCAAACCCAGCTCGAGTAAAAGATCTCGAGGTCAACCCATCTCGAACAGAAGACCCGACCGCTGGCACCAGGACAGCCTTATTAGGCGTCAAAGCTGGTCAAGGTTGAGGAGTCCAAGACTGGTCGAGCCCGAGCTCACTCTTCTGCTCGAGGTCTTCATAGCCTCGTCAAAGCTGGTCAAGGTCGAGGAGCAACAAGGCTGGTCGGAACCCGAGCTCATCCTCCTGCTCAAGGTCTTCAAACCCCGAGGCATGACTCAACCACGCCAGTCGCGGCACGGAGGAAATGCAAAATCCGGATACAGCCGGTTCGAGACAATCCGACCTGTCTCTCCAGCAACTCAACACGACGATCGATGCTTGACCAATACCCCACGCGGTATGGTGTCACGACTGTTACCGATGGCCGGCACACGTCCCCACAGTGTCATCATTCCATGCGCACACGCCCGACACTATGATCAGGCCATGTGAACCATGCCCACCAGACAGTCCCGCATTCCCAGGAAATGCCACAGTAATCCCGGCTGTTAGAGGGGCTCAGACACTATAGATGAGGGAACGGCAGCCCCTAAGAAAAGTGGCCGGAAAACGGAAGTATGAGAAAAAAAAGGAAAGAGAGGTTGGGGTGTTCCTAAAATTTTGGACAGGTTCTTCTTCTTCTTCTTCCTCTCCATTCTCCCTTGGGATTTCATACTGGTTACTCTAATTATTAAAAGGCAATAAAAATATCCTTCTATTCTTCCGGTCTCTCGAATAAAGAGGGATACAAACAGGATAACCCGATCACTGACTTGAGCGTCGGAAGGTTTTCGCCGGAATAACACCCGGCGATCCCTAACCTTGTTTCTGTGAGTACAGGTCCGAGGAGATTGTCGTTTCGATGAATAAAGAAGAATTGAAATTGAAAAGCAGTCTTGCTCGAGCTCGAGCATACCGCGAGCAGGAGTTTTTGGCACTATTTGAGGGAAAAATCTGCATCAACATTAACAAATAAAATCAAGCAAACTTATCTAAGAATCCACATCGTCTGACCTTGGAACTTAACGATTATGAATCAAAAATTCTTGTAGCATCAGAAATTTAACAATTCCAGACTTAGTCTACTTTCATCATTTCTTAATTCAAGAGTTTGAATTGCAATGTTCTTCCTTTTTTTTTTTATGGTTTTTATCGTATCGTCAAATTTGGAATATGTTCAAATTATTACGACAAGATCATGAAGCACATTTTACGGGGCATTAACTTTATAATATTGGTCAAGCGGCGATGTCGCATTTAAGATGCCTAAATTTGGCTGTAGGAGAAACTGGGGAGAAAAGAACTGGCACGACTTTAAAAGGGCAATAATCAAAGCAATATAAGACAAGAGAAGACTTAGAGTGAGGAAAAGATGTGGAGACCAAAGAAATTAATCTTCTGTAAGAGCTATTTAATTAATCTTCCGTTTGTGAGCATTATCCATTTTCTTTTTCGTGTTTCCTCAAGTAATAGGTATATATAATATGAGTAATTAGTAGAATCTGTTATAAAAAGTCAAGATATTTGAGATTTGAAGTCCGATCATATGAGTGAGTAGAAAATTCGATTATTATTAGGTTATAATTAAAAATAAAAGTAAATATAATAACAAAAATGCAACTTTCTTAAAAACAAATTTCTCTCGAAATTCTTTTGGGCAAGCCAAATATGACAAAGGGGTATCTCTTAGCCATTGTCAAAACTTTCATAATAAACACAATTCTAACATTATTATGTATGTAATAAATAATAATATATATATATATATATATTTTTGTAATTTATTTTGAATATTAATAAAAAAATATTTTATTTATCCAAAATATTTACTACATGCTTGCTTGTGTAGACGAAATATACGTGAATTAATCAATTATTCACGCTAGCTAGTTAGTAATAGCATGCGAGGTTGCTTGTAGGATATATATATATATATAAATATGCCTGTGAAAACAACTTCACATTTTCTCTGAAATACGCATTCAAATTAATTTTTTATTCTTATAAGTTCTAATTAATTACATGAAACAAAGTAATTAATTAACAATAAACAACTACTTATGTATACATCTTCTTCTACACATTACTATGACTCTTATGTCATTAACAGTTCTTGTTCTCTTATCTAAACACTTTGAATGCACAAAAAGCTACAAACATGAGAAACCCACTAGCAAGACAAATATTATTCAACACCCTTTCTGCCCTTGCCTTTTTCTTTTTTCTATCAATTTTCCTCATCAAAAACTCCTCGTACCTCTCTTTCACTTCCTCTCTTATCCCTCTCCTTCTCTTCCCACTCTCCATAATCCCTTGCAAAATTACCAAACTATCCCTCCCGCTCAAATTCTTCCCCTCCATGTCCTTCATTTGCATGTTCACTTCTTTCACGTATAACATTTCCTCTCCTTTCTCTCCCTTTCCCCCGAGTGTCACCATTACCTCACACTCCACACATTCCCTCGGGGAAAACAATCCCCACCGTTGATTACCACCTGCAGCGATCACCACCGCATACTTCACGTGCAAGTCACGTGTCAACCAGTCTTGTTGCACGGAAACCGGCCACCGGCTGGATAAGTTCACCGCCCGGTGCCTGCTAGAGTCGATTATTATCCAACTCAATGTCAAGTTCTTTTCAAGCTGTTCAAACAGAATATTTGCTTCACTCGCAAAGGGTATTTTCGTCAGAACGGACTCTTTCGGTTCGACCAGGTCAATCCTGAAGGGTGGGAACTGAAACCAGCCGGTTATTGTTTCATTCTCTGAAACCCTGGAGAAGACGGGATCGTTTCTGTAGTAAAGATCAACCGCTGAGATTATCTCTTCGGTGACAAGTAAAGAACCATCATTATGAATGCGTTTTGAGGGTTTTTTTTGGCAATCAAGAACTGGGAATGAGTCAGAGAAAAAAGACCGGTGACCACCGCCGGGGTAAGAGGAGACGAGGGCTTGCACACGTGGGTCGTTATAGGAAGGCCACGTGGAGTTGCAGATATGTTGCCAGAGTTTCTCTTGTGTACATAGAAAGTGTAGATGAGACGAAGTGCAAGCTGCGGCAGCAAGAGTTTGTCCGTCGAGACGGGTTAAGATATGAGTCTCGATGATGTCGGGAAGCAACGTCATGATGCCTTGATGGCTTGTAAATTTTGTGGGACAGAGAGAAGAAGCCATTGCTTGTTAATTTTTTTTTTAATTTTTAATTTTCAAATTTTTACCTCAAAAATGGAGTTTGAATGTTGGGTTCATTTATAAGCAAAAGGGTTAGGTCTAATTGGTCTAATAAAAAGTTGAAACAAATATGACAAAAGGTAGATTAGTTTTAGGATATATTATCTTCGGTTAATCCAATCATAAGATGGTTGATTTGCTTGAATCTAATGAGCACGATTTATGAATTAAATTCTAAAAGTCAGAGTTGGTAGGTGGGCAGTGGGCTATAGACAAATGCATAAAAGATAGAAAAGGGGATCCCCCGGCAGTGGATGAAAAAGATCGAGGACTTATATTCATAAAACATCTCATTAAGAAAGCATCTCATTGAGAAAGGAATGACAGTCAAGGTCTTTTTTATTTTTTTATTTTTTTTCAATTTTTAAATTAAAAAAATAAAGATTTATAGGTCTCAAGTGCATAATTTAATAATTTTTAATCAGTTTTATTTAATTAACCACCTGAATTTAACCTTAAAAAATAGAAAGTTAAAAATTTTATTTAACTTTATCCCATACATATATATATATATATATGACAGTTTGTCTCTATAAAAATATGTGGGGATGGTTTTATAATTTTTTATTTTTTTATAACTACAAAATACAATCATAAAATAAGATGTTTCTTCAAATGCTTTCAAGTAGTCTTCTTTGAATAAACCTATGATCGAATTTGAGGAGAGAACAAAGCCTAAAAAATCATGAATCTAAGACTTCGTCAATTCCCCCAATCTTTTTTCTTTTTCTTTTTGAAATATTTGCCAAGGATCTATTTCTTTTGTTATTAAATAATAAAATGAAAGCTTATAAGAAAAAAAATTAATTAGTATAAAACCTTTTTTAAAATTAAAAAAAAAATCTTTCAATTTTTTTGGTTTGGAAGTCTAATGAAGTCATCGTGATTGATTGTCACTTGCCTGTAAGCAATCATAACGTGTGAGTTGTGACCAAGACCTTATCCTCAGGAAAAGTGGACGAAAATGTTTGCTATATGGAGCAGAGAAACGTCATACCATAATAATAATCCTATTTAAAAAAAAAAAAAAAACAATGACAAATAGTGTTGTTTTCTTTCAATACTTTGCGGTAGATTCATTGCCGTGACTTGGTCGTATGGTTCACACTTATCATTGAACCTAAATTTAGTAAATAAACAATTTTCTAAGTGTGTTTAGTTTTTAATGTCAGAAAGAGGGGTATAGAATCTTCTTACTTTAGTATTTATTTACAATATTTAAGGATAAGAATTAGTCACATTTTATAAGTCTTATATTTTTTTGGAGAAAGAAGGGAGAATTCCCCTCTCATGAGAGGAGGTGAGAGTCTCACTCCTACTCATTTAATTTTTTAAAAATACTATTAATTAACTTAAAAAATTATAATCATGTCATAAATTAAAATAATAAATATTTTATTTTTTATATTATTAAAAATATTAATAATTTTATATAATTAAAAGTAATAATAAAATAAATAAATTATTATCCAATTATATTTTCTTATCTATTTTCTAACTAAAAGCTACATATTATTTATACAAAAGGTAAAATTATAATTTATAACAATTCACTCATAATTCAAGACAAAAATAAACAAATAATTGAGATTTTAATTAACAATCTATATTCTCATTTGAATCTAAGTAAACACTCTACTTTCATTCCCACACTCTCAATCTCAATATTCTCATTCTTCATGATTCTCATTCCAATCCGAAAAATAAACACTACATTGCATGAGTAAAAGTCAGGAGTGTGAGTTAATATTTACTTATTGAAAGATAAGAGTGGGCTCGGAGGGTCTCATCCACTTTTGAAGTAACGAGTGAAATTTCTTTTTTATTTTTTTTTACTTTATTAAATATTATAAAATTATATTTATTAAATAAAATAATATTAAGTTTATTAAAGATAATAGTATTAAACTTATTTAAATATAATATTATTATATGTAGTTAAGAATAATAATATTATTATATTCTTTTTTTCTTTTTAAAGGAGAGGAGGGTGGGCAAGCCCAAAAACAAGTTTTGAACCTCCTCCCCACTCCCAAGGACTCGAACCCGGACCGCCACGGCTCTAGAATCGAGCATTACGACTAACCCGACCACGGCCTTGAGGGCATAATAATATTATTATATTTATCTAATAGTAATAATTAAAAATAATTAATAGTTTATTATAAGAAAATATTAATTTTGTACTATATTATTAATAATAACATTTCATTTATATTACTCTTATCAATAATTTTTAATTTACACAATTAAAATTAATAAAAAAATTATGATTTACATAATTAAAAATATTAATAATTACCATTAATTTATATAATTAAAATTAATAATTTATTTTACAAATATATTTTTTTATTAACTTCATAATTAAAACCACAATTGTTTAAATAAGAGTAAAACTGTAATTTAAAAAAATTTACTTTCAATCCAAAACAAATTAAACATATAAATAAAATTCTACACTTTCATTCCAGTGTAAGTAAACAACCCGCTCCCACTTCATACTCTTAATTCCAGCTTTCCCACTCTTCACTATTTTCACTCTAATCCGATAAGTATAGGCTACCTAAGAGTAATGCTACAATTGCAGTGCTGGGATAAAGGTCGTTAATGCATGGTTTTTATCCGAAGTGATGAACTGAGACCAGTAAAACAAAACCAAATGATTTCAACAACATAATTCGGATGATAAAACAATAAAGTTGTGGTTCTGGCTTATTGATAATCATTCAAGCAAATTTATTCTCAAGAAACGCTGTAACACGAGGGCGATTCCCATACTGATGATACAGGTACAATTAAGGTCTTGGCAACATAACAACAATGGCAAGCATTAAATTTCAACCCAGGCTATCATTCCATTGAAGACTAGAGATGGTTGGACTAGAAAAGCAAAAATGTGATGTTAAGCATCAGGAACCTTCTAGAAAGAAAAGCAAGTCTCACCAACAAAACTTACCAAGTACACCTGACAGTCAAGTGTCTCAAAGAATAATAATCAAACTCAATAAGAGATGAAGAGTAGCTTAACTGAAAAAGTTTCAAATAATTCACGCAGCTCCATCACAGAATAATCAATCACTCATCACCCCAAGTTGATGGTCCACCCAATCCAACTTCAGGTTCCTGAGATAATTGAACTGTCGGACCCATACCCCTGTTTTTAGATTTCTTCTTCTTGGCAGAAGAGGTAACTAAGCCATTGACTGAGTTAAATTTAGAAGCTTCATCAACCACATTGTTCCCACCATCAAATCTAGGATTTCCTGCAATATTAGCGGAGAAGAGCTCTGAGAAAGCTGTTTCTCCATTGTCAATAATGTCAAGTTCTCCTTGTTTCTCCTTTGACTGTTTCTTTCTAAATCTCTTATCATCATCATCAACTTGAATTTCTTTGTTCAAGATATTTTCACTAGTTTTCCTTCTCTTCCCCTTCAGATCTTTCCCCATATCAACATCTCTAGAATCATTTAGATGGCCATCTTTGTTTTGACCATGCACAATGCCTCCAGGGTTCTTTGCATCATCAATAGCATCAAGTTCCCACTCTTCCTTTTTTGACTTCTTTTTCAATTTCTTCCCAGCCGCTGAATCATTTTTCCTCTGCTGAATTTCTTTCTTTGAGAGTTTGTCATTTTTTTCTCTAGTGCCATGTCTTTTCTTTTCCTTGTGAACTTTTTTACTGTCATCAGCACAATTTAAGGAATCATCAACCTTATCAACTACATTGTCCTTTTCAATTTTGGTGTCTTTATCTATTGGTCTAGCATTGAATATATGCAAGTTTGGCAATAGATTTTTGACCTGCAATAACATTGATTCTAGATTAATCTTCCTAGGATCACAAAATCTAGACTTGAAAAACCTTTAACATGATAAAATGACTTGCGATATTACCTTCTTTGCTAATTTATCATATTCAGCTACAGGGTTTCCTTGTAGATTGAGGTTATGCAGACTAACTAATGACTTTAGCACCTGCCATTCAAGCATGTTGCCATCACACACGGTGAGAAAGTATATAGAAAGAACTTGATGAAAAAAAAAATATAAAAGAAACAAATATTTCAATGCCTCACCTTCAATTCTGACCATCTTGTGATCAAGTTCTTTCCCAGGTCTAAATTTTGAAGTTTTTTATTAAACGCCAACTCGGCTGGGAGAGTCTAGGCAAGTCAGAGAGCGAGACAGAGAAAGACAACATAAGAAATGAACAAGATATCAATTGCATTATCAACAAACAAAAAAATATAATGAATTTGAGGACAGCTTGCTGTCAATAAAATGACCACGGGGTACATGATTTACCTTTATGTCATTGTGAGCAAGCCGGAGTTCTTTCAATTCTGTGCAAGACTTGAGTGAAGAACCAATAATCTGAACTTGGCAATTTGAGAGAGAAAGCTGGAGCCAATTTAGATTAAGCCTTAACAACAGTATTTCAAAATATTAACTAAAGACAATTAATGACCAAAGCATGCTTACCTTTGTAATAGATTTCATATTGAGCAGAGAATCACCAATTTCGCAAATTGGATTTCGAGAAAGAACTGCAGGAGAATCCCAAATGCCAAAGAGCATGATTCAGGTTCTACAGTCTAAATGGTAAGACAAACATATATCCCAAGAATTGACTTAAATTCCTATATTGACTTGATCTGAAAGCAAAGTATCATCAATCATGAACATGTAAAATCAAAAGGAATTGCACACAAATTTGCTATCTCCTCAAAATCACACAGGTTTGCTCTCTGCTAAAAAGTCCTAAAATAGATGTTTGACCATGCCTTCACCAACCACTGCTTTAAACCAAATCCTAGAACAGGTAAAATTAATAGAATTAAAGAATAGTGACACTAAGAAAAATGCAATTGTTTCTTCTCTAAGAATTACAGCTCTTATTCCTCTCCCATTTTCACCAAAGTACTATATAGACAACAACAATTGAACAAACATAGGCTAGAGCATGTAATGTCAATTTACTAATAAAAATCAGCCAATGAACAAATTTTGTCAAACACAATGAGGTGTGAACATGAAGAAATAAGAATCTGTACCAAGAGTGTTCAATTCCTTCATCTGATCAAGCTTGCATATCGAAACAATCTCATTGTCTGCACAACCCAAAAAAAAAAAAAGATTAAAAAAGGAAAGATTTCCATATATTCATATCACCAACTTACTAAAAGAGCGATGCAATTAGTGTCTAAATCTCACCATTCAGAATTAAAGCACGTAAGCTCACAACAGACATCACCTCATCCATTGATCTAAGCTTATTTTTGCCCGCATTTAACACCTGAATTTCAAAGACAGAACAAGGTGACTTCAGAAACCCAATTAGCTCATCATTTCCAAACTTAAACTACTTCAAACAAGTAGTTTAGCTCTGGCAAGTGTCCCGATGGACAATAATAACAAACGGATACAAGAACTCAACCAAATCGCCAGTAACAATAACCATTGAAACCTTCTTATGGGAAAACAAGATTCTGTCATAAGCACACCATTTAAAATTGTAAAAAATGTGAAAAATCGTGAACAAAGCAAGGGAATGACACTTACAGTGAGCTTAGAGAGTCCTTCGATTCCTTTCAAGCTTTTTAATTTGTTTTGCACAACTGATAGCCACTTCAAATTCACGCAATGATTCAACCCCTTCAAATAAATTTCTTTTTAAAAAATGAAATTTCTTGCCAAAAAATGATAAAGGTGTAAATTTGTAACTGGGGTGTTGGAGAAATGAATGAATGGTAGGTACCTCAAGAGAAGTGAGGTTGTTGAAGCTAAGGTCGAGCCTCTCCAAGTTGTTGAAATCGGTCAAGCAAGAGACGTCGGAGAGAGCTTTGTGAGTGAGACTAAGTGATGTTATGGATTTGTGATCGCAATTCTTGTTGTCCTTCAGAACCTGCTCGGTGCTCAGTCGAGTCATGATTTAGCTTCTGCTTACACTTTGAGAATTCGCTAAACCCTAGCTTTGAATGTCACTGGTTGCAGGGTTTATCACTGTACTAGTTTGAAGTCAATCGACACGTCATTTCCATGTAATTCTTTTGTCAAACCAACAGGACGAGGAGTTCATATTAGTAAAATTTACAAATATTTCCCAATACTTAGGTCAATTCACAAACAATAGTTCAACTTTATTTTCTATTTTTGTAGTCCGAACCACAATTTTCAAAAGGCAAGGGCTACGGTGTATTTGCTCCACCGTAGACAACAAATCATAAACAAATATGTAAAGTGATAAATAATAAAAAAAATATATTATAATTTTAATCGTGTGATTATAAAAGAGTATTCTATTATAAAACAGTTTCAATTCTAACATAACTAGTCTCTTCTAAAAATATGTTTGTCATATTTTTTTTATTATTATTGTTTGGATGGAAACAAAAAACTCACCATTAAATATTAGACTCTTAACCCTCTATTATTAATTGATTTAACCCTTTATTATTAATTAAACTTGAGTGACTGTTAGGCAAAAAGCATTCAAGGACAATTGAGTTGCGCCAAGAGGCACTATGTCATATTAACTTTATATAATTCAAACAATTTATCAAACACTCATAAACAATCCAGTTTTCCACTTCTTTATCACTTACACTAAACACCATTTTCATTACTCATTCAAGTCTAAATCATTATCAAACCATAATCGTAAAAATATTAGGTTTATGTTTGGAATATTGTGAGACTTTTATCAAGACATATATTTAATTTAGAGAAAATAATTATAAACTATTTAAAACTGTTCTTTATAAGTAATGT
The DNA here is from genome assembly GCA_025617385.1 of Murraya koenigii. Taxonomy (NCBI): domain Eukaryota; kingdom Viridiplantae; phylum Streptophyta; class Magnoliopsida; order Sapindales; family Rutaceae; genus Murraya; species Murraya koenigii. The sequence goes on from CM046816.1 coordinate 22,876,000, forward strand.
AGAATAGGGTTGGCAAAAAAATCCGGATCCGTGAGCCTAGCCCACGTATAAAACCTTTGGACATAGGCTCAAAAATCTGAAGTCCATTACGAACGGACCTGGATAAGAGTTTTTATAAAAAGTCCGGGCCCAAGCCTAGGCTTTAATTTATAAATTAATATATATATATATATATATATATATATATATATATATAAATTTTAAAATTAAGTCCAATTAGATTATATTAAATTAGATTTTTATATAATATTATCTTTTATTTGGTGTAATATTGAATAGAATTATATTAAATTTAATTTAATGAATTAAAAATAATTCTTTAAATAGTTCAATTATTTTTAAATTATATTACTAATTGTTAAATTTAATAAATAATATGAAACAATGTTATGATGAATCAATTGATAATTTTTTATGTTTAATATTATTTAATAATTTATATAAATTATTGAATAAAAATTTATTATTGAATTAGTTTATTTTCGATATTAGTATTTATGGATTATTATGTTGTATTATTAATATTTTGTGTATTAGATAATTATGTATAATTTAAGTTTATAATTTTATTAAAAAATTATTTAAAAAATTTGATAAAAGCTAAGCCCGGCCCGAGCTCCTTGAAGCCATGCCCAGCCAGGGCCCACTCAATATGGACAGATTTTTTAAGATTTGGACTTATTCTTGAATGTATAGGCTCAAGCCCTTAAGTTGCTCACCTTAATGTAATATGAAGTATGAACTATGAACTGACAACTTTTATTTTTTCCCCTCGGAGATGGAAAAACTTAAATTTTACGTAGAGATTGAACTGTTAAATCAACAGCCCCTCATTTTATTCATTGAACTTAAATTCTTTTAATAGCAGCTAGTGCTTAGTTGATCTAAATGTTGATTATTTTTTCCCCTCGGAGATGAAAAAACATAAATTTTATGTAGAGATTGAACTGTTAAATCAACAGTCCCTCATTTTATTCATTGAACTTAAATTCTTTTAATAGCAGCTAGTGCTTAGTTGATCTAAATGTTGAAACACGGTGAAAAAATCGCGTAATTTTAGAGGGCTCCAATGTCTAATCCTTTCCTTTTATTGTAATGATTGAGTGCATTACTTCTTCGGCCCTAAAGTACATAATGCAACAATGTACAAACATGGAAAAATCTAGTAACATCTTTTTACAATGCAGGCAAATTCATCCATAAAGCGGTCCAGAAAATGACAGTACTTGTACCTCCATCTTCTGCTGACAAGTAGAGGACCTATGAAACACCAAAAACCCACTAAAATCCAATTGCCAAGCTTACATACAACAACCAGTCCACTTCATCTTCGTTTCCATTTTCATTTCGATCTTCAGGCACAAGAGGGTTCTTCTCAGTACAATTAGGAAGTGGAGCTCCGCATAAATTGTTGCCGGTAAAACAGGATGCATCAAAGCTTTGCAATTGAGTGCTTGAAGGAATTTTTCCAGTCAAGTGATTGTTTGACAAGTCCAAGTGATTTAGAAATGACAAACTTGACAAACTTTGAGGAATTTTACCAGAAAGTTGGTTCATTGAGAAATCAAGAGATTCAATTGATCTCATATTACCAATTTTCTCAGGAATTATTCCAATAAAAAAGTTGTGGGAAAAATTCAGTGATTGCAATCCTTTAAGATTTGTTAATTCCATAGGTATTTCTCCCGAGAAATTATTCTTCGAAATGTCTATGCTTCTTACCAAATTCAGAATGGAGTTATATTCAACCATAAACCCTTTGGTCACAACTGATGCATCCACCACAACTTCAGTCTCATCCATTATTGTTATATAAGATATAGCATTATCTTGATTAGATGAGTCGGTCGTCGCCATAGCAGTAAAGTTACCGATGCATCTGGGTATGGTTCCTGAGAGATTGTTATATGCAACATCTAAAACTTGTAAGGAAGTTAGACAATAGTCGTGAAACTTGTATGATCGAAGAATGAGAATCGACAATCCAGAAAATATTTCTGCTATCCATGTCGGAATGTTCCCGACAAACTCATTTTCACCCATATCAAGAGATACCAAACCTGAACAATTTTGAAATGACAGAGGAATGACACCAGACAATCTGTTATTGCGCAGGTTCAATGACCAAAGGGAACTTAAAGTTCCAATTGAGGTCGGAAGACTACCAGTAAAGTTATTATTACCTAAATTCAGCATACCCAAGCCAGGCCAATTCATCCAACAATCAGGTGTATTCCCAGAAAAGTAATTTTTTGAGAGTTGGAGATAAAAAATGCTCTTTAACTTATTCTTACCATTACATATTAAATGAAAAATGGACCCAGAAAAACCATTATTAGAAAAATCAAGTATACCAAACGAGGCAGTTAGAAGATGCGATGGACGGTGAGCAAAGTTTAATTTTGGAATCTCACCGTACATTTGGTTGCTAGAGAGATTCAAATACTTATAATGGGAAATGGAATTCCAAAACCAACGAGGAATAGTGTATGAAATTCGTGTGTTGGATAGGTCCAAAAAAGACAAATGCTTTTGTGAATGAAGTCACGATGGAAAATGAGGCCCTAATTGACATGACCTCAATTGCAACGTATCGAGTTGAAAAGGAGGAACCCAGTTTGGATGGACTTGGAAGATTAATGAGTTTTCAGATGTAGAAAATGAAGTCAATTTTGTTAGACTGACAAAATGAATTTCAGAAATTGTTCCATTGATTTTGTTGTTGGACAAATCTCTTAAAACAGATGGAAGTGGACTCGAAAGAGAGTTGTTATGTAATTGAAGTATGTGCAAATTTTTTTTTTTTTTTGTAAATAACCGTTGTAGTGGCTCGAACCTTTACTCTCAACATTGTGAGTGTAATGACTCTCCCATTAGACTAGAAGTCCATTAGTTATATGCAAACTTTTAAATTGCCTAATTTGATTTGTCAAGTGACCTGAAAATTGACAACTTCGCAAAACCAGTGACTCTAGGGCATACACACCACATGTAGAGAAAATATCTAAGACTTGTGATAAGTCTTGACTCAATTTGATAAATGACACATCGATTAATGTCAATTTACAAAGCCCTACAAATGATATTGGAATAGTCCCTGCAAGCTCATAATTTAAGGAAAGGTCAAGAGTTTTGATAGAAGTCATGTTTTCTAGACCCATTGATGAAATTGTACCTTGCAAGGAATTATGTTTCACAGAAAGGAATTCAAGATCATTAAACTTAGATAACCAGCCGGGTGTTGTAGAATTGAATTGGTTGAAAGATAAAGCTAGATGTCTAAGAGACGTCAAGTTTTCTAGTCCAATTGGGACTTGACCTTGAAATTGATTATCACTCATATCGATAAAGACTAAATGACGGAGGCCCAAAACCCAGCTGCCATATTGAAACAAGGAGTTATCCAAATAGTTTTCGGAAAGATATAGGGCATTAAGAGAGGAAAAGTTTCCGGAGGACAATGGACGAAAGTGAGGGAGTTAGCAGTGGGACAACTTTAATACTTGTAAAGAAGAGAATGAGTTTATTGCCAGTAACCAATCAGAGTCTTTATCAAGGTTGGCAAAACTCATATCGAGGTGCTTTAGCGAAGAAAGATCCGATAGCCATGAAAAACTGACAACGTCTAACTCACTGAGATCAAGATATTGCAGATTAGAGAGATTTCCAAGTTGGTGAGGAATCACTCCTGCAAATTTGGCTCCCGAGAGATCGAGGTGTCTTAGATTCTCAAGAGAACTAAGAAATTTGGGAATCAGAATTCCCTGAAAATCATTATCGCTTAAGTCCAAGTGAATCCAATGCTTCAAATCAACCAAAGAGGGATTTATCTTACCAACCAACCTGGACATCATGTAATTAGCATATCCAGCATCCGATCCGAGATTTTTATTTTTGAGAGGATTTTGGAGATTGAGCTCAAGGACATGGCCAGTGAAGTTGTTGCAGACGAACTCGTCCATTTACAGCAATCTCCATCACCAATATTCCAAGAGGTAAGACGGCTGGAAGGATCTATGAGATCTTGTTTCAACTTTAAAAGTGCTTCTCTCTCACTGTCTATGCAACCCATGTAAGAGTTGCCATTGCCGAAGCTGATGTTGATCATGTTAGCTATAACAAATAACTCAAGGAAAATGAGGGCAACGGAAACACTCATGATAGTTGATTTCATTGCTGTGGATAGAAATTAATTAATGATTAGAAAAGGAAGCATGCTTATGAGAAATGTTATCGTTTTGAATGATATTTTATAATATCATCTGCTTGCCCATCTGATACGTTCATGACGTCCTCTGTTTGCCCATTTGATACGTTCGGTTCAATCTAAATTGGAACAGTACATTTGAAAAGTATCCATGACATTTTCTGCAAGCAAAATACTTTCAATGCTCATTACTTGGGTCATCAAGTCTTCAAGAAAAACTCAAGTCTCCAGAGCTCACCATATTTATAGGGAAGTTTGGCTAACTCTAGAGCATTCTAAGACCTAAAGAATTCTATACACATGTGCAATAATTTAGAGAATTCTAACCATATGTACAAGAGTGTGCTAGTTGCTGGAATTTTATGGAAAGTTCTAGAATCAGGCCAAACTAGTACACATTAGCTCAATTTTTGGGCCATTTTTAGGCTGGAATCTCGCAGCCGGTAATATAAGGGTATTAATTATCTTCTATGGGTCCCTCTACGTGGACTTGTAGTTTGTAAGTAGACGAACATCACACTCATGTCATTAAGCCACTTAACATAGTTAATTTCCAACGAAAGTGTGATATGCAAGTTGATGTCAATCTTTGGATTATTTTTCTTTTACTATTATTAATTGTTTAGCCGGCAACTTAATCCCCCTTCTTTGTGACCAGATTCAAACTCTAAATCTCTTATTTTCATCCCAAGAGATTATTAACTCAATTAGTTGGCAGCCACATAATGTGAATCGTAATGAGCTAATTTGTCCCCATTCTTTTTTCACATGCTATAATGAGCTAATTTGTCCCCCATTCCTTTTTCACATGCTAACTTTGGTTTGGATAGTTGAATGAATATTTTCAGTCACACACTTTTCTTTTAACTCGGGTATTTTAAAGTAATTTATACTTTAAACAGATATTGGACGTCCTCGGGACTTGCTAATATTTAGAAGTAAAGATATTGAAGAAAATAAAGTAATTTATATGTCGAAGTCAAGAACAGGCATCTAAAATTTTTTCATTATTTATTTCAACTTTCAAGTGAATAATTTATCCCAGTGAATATTGAATTGAATATATTTATATTAATCAATGGGACAAGTTAAGCAGCTTCAATTTAATGGACAATTTTTACACTAATTTTGAACCTTTTGATTAAGAAACAATGAACGGTCAAGATTACAAATCAATTAGTTTCATTAATAATATTGTTCACTCTCCTTTAATAGCTCCTTTCAACGTGTCAACAATACATTTTTCTCCCTCATTGCCTTTCCTTTTATTTTCTTTCTTTTTGAAGTGTGGCGCGCAAGTTGGTGTCGACTTTTGGAAATCAGTGAATGATAATGAACTAATTTACCCTCTTTTTAAATCTGTATTGTGGTGGTCATGATGGACAATTGTAATTTTAAAATTATATCATAAAAGTGTTGGATTAAAAACTTAATTAATTTTTTATAAAAAAGTCTTAATTTATTTTATTTTATATTTATATGATAAAAAATTTATATTTATTTTATTATTTTATTAAATTATTTTTATCATATACAATATTAATTTCTATTTCATAATTATATATTATATATATATATATATATATTTTATTTCACACCATCTCAGTACTAAACAAGGCCTCGATATACCATTAGCATTAGATATGCATCAATCAGATATGCATCAATCGCAAGTTAGCTATAAGACTTTACCCATTGTAACGTAGGATTTTAAATATTAAAAGTAAGCTGTCTAATTTTATTTAGAATTATGATTCTTAAAAAAGAAAACTCCATGATCAACATCTCTAGAATCAGTTAGATTTTGGATGACCATCTTTGTTTTGACCAGGCATCAGGCCTCCAGAGTTCTTTGCAACATCAACAGCATCAAGCTCCCCTTCTCTTTTGATTTTCACTTACCAATTTCTTCCCAGCTGCAAATCAATTTTGCTCTGCAGAATTTCCTTTATTTGTTTGTCATTTGTTCCTCTAGAGCTCTCTCTTTTCGATTCCTTGTGAACTTTTATCCCCTCATCAGCACTATTTGATGAATCATTAACCTTGCACTGAATATATGCAAGTTTCGCAACTGATTTTTTACCTGCCCCAACATTGATTCCATATTAATCATGCTAGGAACACTTGAAAAAGCCATCATTACCTTCTTTGCCAAATTATCATATTTAGCTATAGTGTTTCCTTGCATATTGAGGATTAACAAATGAATTTAGCACTTGCCATTATATAGAAAAAAAAACTTAATGAAGAAATATATAAGAAAAAATTTTCATGCTTCACCGTCAATTCTGAGATCTTGTGATCAAATTATTTCCCAAGTCCAAATTTTAAAGCTTCTAATAATGAGCAAAGTCGGCTGGGAGAGTCTAGGGAATTCATAGAGTGAGATAGAAAGACAACATAAGAAATGAACAAGACAACAATCACAATAATAACAAATAAAAAAATAAGGTTAATTACCCTTGGGTGACACATATTTTAATAAATTTTAAAAAAATTACACATCTTTTAAAAATACTCGAGTGACAATCCGTTAATTTTTGCTGTTAATTTTAACAAAAATAATTAATTAGTTATAACATGACATTTTTGCTCTTACAATTAATTACGAAATAATATTTTCACCTCAACAATTAGTTACAAAATGATATTTCTACCCCTTATAATTAGTTACAAAATGATGTTTCTACCCCTACTTAGTTTTAATTTTTAAATAGAAAAATAAATAAAAAATTGAATATAATTCTAATTAACAGGATTCTTTTTTGTTAAACAAAATAATTTTTTTTTTAACATTTCTTGTTGCATCAAACTGATTTGTGAACATGAAGATGCAGATCTCTTATTAATTGTGAAACATTGTATAAATCCAATATTTTTATCTCTTTAGCTTTATAAAAAAAAATTCTATTTCTTTCCAATTTTACCCTTAGTCCATTAGAATTAACGGAATGTCAACTGATTGAGTATTTTTAAAACATGTCACATTTTTAAATTTGTCAACACATGTATCACCTAGGAGTAATTAACCCAAAAAAATATAATGATTTTGAGGACAGCTTGCTATCAATAAAATGACCAATGAGAACATCATTTACCTTTTGTCATTGTTTGCAAGTTGGGGTTCTTTTAATTCAGTGCAACACTTCAGTGAAGAACCAATAATCTGTCTGAACTTGGCAACTTAAGAAAGCGAGCTGGATTCAATTTAGATTCATAGCCCATGTGACACTCTTTCAAAATATTAGCTAAAGACAATTAATGACCAAAGCATTGCTTACCTTTATAATAGATTTCATATTGAGCAGAGAATCGCCAATTTCGTAAATTGGATTTCGACAAAAAAACTGCAGGAGAGTCCAAAATGCCAAAGAGCATGATTCAATTACTATGGTCTAAATAGTAAAACAAACATTTATCCCAAGAACTGAATTAAATTTCAATATTGATTTCTTTTACTGATCTGAATGCAAAAGTATCATCAACCAAAACATGTAAAATCAAAAGGAATCGCACACAAGTTTACTATATCCTCAATTGCACAGGTTTGCTGTCTCCCCAAATTCGTAGAGTAGAAGTCCAACTATGCCTTCACCGACCACTACCTTAGACCAAATAATAGAAAAGATAAAAATTCATGTAATTAAAAAGAGTAGTACTGACACAGAAAAATGTTATTGTTTCTTCTCTAAATATTACTGCTATTTTTCCTCTCCCCATTTCACAAAAGTTCTGTTTAGACAACACACCTTGAACAAACATTGGCTAGAGCATGTAAGGTGAATCTACCACCAACCAATGAGTAAAATTTGACACAGAATGAAGCAAGAACATGAGAAATAAGAAGTGTTCAACTCCTTTATCTGATCAAGCCTGCATATCGAAACAATCTCATTCTCTTCACAGCCTCAAAAATTGTGTTAAAAAAAAATGATTCCCAAAACTGACATCACTATTGAAAAATAAGGGCGCTGAAATAATGCTCTAAATCTCACCATTCAAAATTAAAGTACGGAAGCTTACACAGAACAAAGTGATCTCAGAAACCAATTAGCTCATCACTTCCAAACCTAAACTACTTCAACCAGGTAGTTTAATTCAAGCAAGTGTCCCAATTGACAATAACAACAAATGGATAAAGGATTTTGACCATATCCCCAGTAACAATAAGCACTAATATCTTTTTATCTCGAAGCAAGATTCTATCAAAAGCCACTATTAAATGTACAGAGTCAAAATTGAGAACAAACCAGATGAATGACACTGACAGTTAGCTTAGACAGTCCTTCCACTCCTTTCAAGCTTTTCAATTTGTTTTGCACAGCTGATAGCCACTTCAAATTCAATAAATGCTTCACCCCTTCAACCCCTTCAACTATTTTTTTTTAAAATGAAATTTAATGCCTAAAAATAAGAGATTTAAGGGAATTGGGATCGGCATTCTTGTTTTCCTTCAAAATCTACTGGGTGCTCAGTCGAGTCATGATTTGGCTTCTTCTGTTTAGTCTTTGAGATTCGCAGAACCCTAGCTTTCAAAGCCTCTTGCTACAGTGCAGGGTTTATCACTGAACTATCAAGCAGTGCATGTACTGTAAATCTGTAGTAAACGTTTGACGTCAACCGACACGTCGTTCGTTTTGTTTATTTAACCTTTTTTTTTTATCAAACTAGGACCAGGAGACGAGTTCATGTTTGGAAAATTTACAAATATGATCCAATTATTAGGTCAATTCCCAAAACTAGTTTTTCTTTGTCAAGAAAAACCAACTTTTGTAGCATACTGCTGATACTTACAAAATTTCGATAAATAAATGTTTCATAAATAAATAACCTTGATTAAATAAAAAATTTCCTGGTCCTAACTTAGGCCAATGTTAATAAATTATTTAAAATCTCACTAATTGCATAAGATGATATTAAATTTGAAAAGTCTATACATCAATTTTATATTTATGTACAATGTACCTACATTAGTTTTTGGGCTTCTATATACATGTTCATAATATTTATTTAATATTTTTCTTTTGTATATACATTAATTAACTTTTGAAATTCATATATGAAACGTGCTCAAAAGAATATTACATGTATCCGGATGATAGAAGTAATTAAAATGTAAAACTCTTCTTAAATTAATAAATATTCATTTATCAATAAATTAACAATTTATTTATTGATCAATAAACAAATAAACTTACTAAAATAATATTTTTTCTTAGACATGATAATATTATTTTGTATAGATTTTATTGTATGTGTGTTATGCTTTTGTTTCTAGATTTGGATGGGGATAAATTACTTGACTCATCTAAACATCAACCCTATTTCTTACTATTACTCCAACTCATTGCAAGCATTACGGTAGTGTTTATATTTTAGATTGGAGTGAGAATCTTGAGTAGTAAAAATTCTCGGATTGGGAGTGTGGAGTGGGAATGAGAGTAAGTTGTTTTCTTACACTGAAATAAGAGTATGGAATCAAAATTAGAATTTAGTTTATGTATTTAATGAAATCAAAATTAGAATTTAGTTTATGTATTTACTTTATTAGATTGTGAGTAAATAGTTTTGAATTATAGTTTTATCATTATTTAAAAAGTTTTAATTTTTAATTACAAAATTAATAAAAATATATTTGAAAATAAAATATTTATTTTATTATATTTGTAAATTAACAATAATTATTAATATTCTTAATTATGTAAATCACAATTTTTTATTAATTTTAATTTTAATTATGTAAATTAAAAATTATTGATAAGGGTAACACAAATGAAACATTATTATTAATAGTATAATATAAAATTAAATATTTTCTTAGAATATGCTATTTATTATTATTAATTATTGATATTAAATAAATATAATATTATTATTTTTAAATAAATATAATAATAATATTTTTAACTAATTTTAACTTAGAATCAATGTGAATTATTATTTTTAACTAAATATACTAACATTATATTTAAATAAGTTTAATATTATTATTTTTAATAAATGTAAGTTATAAAATAATATAATAATATTATTAAAATAAATATGATAATATTTATTTTATTTTATTAAATACAATTATATTTAATTTAATAAAAATTGTAAAAAATAAAGAGATGAGAGTGGATTCCTATTGAAACAGCTCGCACCCTACTCCGAAGGGTGAATATAATAGCAACTCACATATCACATATATACTTAAAAATCACTTTCTAATTATTTCAAGATTCAATTCTCAAACATCGTTATACAGTGGAAAAATTGAAAAATTTCACCAAACCATCTACAATCATCAATTACAAGTTTTTCTATTCACTTAACATGAATCCATCCTGATTTTTGGAAACTAAATCACAATAAACTATAATGAGTATAAAACTCAGTAAGCAAACTAGTTTTTCATATATCAATATATATACACACACACACACTTATACATTGTCATGATCTTTTGAAAACATTGTATAAAAAACTATTAAAAAAAAATCTCTTTTTTTCACTTTCAAACTTTCACATTTTCTTTCAAAGAAATAAATATCTTGCAATGTGGCACTTTGTGCTGTGCGTGACACTTTGTACCATGTGTGGCACTTCGCAGTGCGTCGGCCTTTCAGAGGTTGCCTCCATATAACTTCAAGAGGTGACTTCTAATGCAAAATCTCATAAAGTAGAAATTCTGTTTGCTGAAATTCACTTCTTTATTCATAGAAAACTTAATGTATTTTCATGCTTATACCAATGAACTATCACACACACATATGCCCATGTACATAATCACACTTATCACATAAACATATTGACAAGAACATATAAATTCATATCCGTAAATATCAAAAATAGATTTTTCAAACATGTCAAACATATACATATTTGTTTATTATGATTCGTTTTAAAAGTCTAATTTACTTACCTTTTGGCATCCACGTATAACAAATGCGTATTGATATCGTCAGACTAAAAATCATTAATAAAACTCTCATAAGATATAATCTCTCATGAGATATAATAAATTCCTAATCATGACTTTCAATGTCCTCAAATTTCTCATTTTAAACATCTCCTAATCTCACCCAAAAAAAAAAATCTCAATATTATTTGATTCCTAAAACAGAGCAGTCTATGCTCTTTGATTTTTAATAAATTAATACCTAATTGAAAAAATCTCAAAATTTTCAGAGCATTTACTGAAATACCTTAAAGTCATTGATAAAAATTATATAGATTAATTTCTTAAAAACCTATTGAAAATAATTTACGTTTCAAACATCATCAATTCTGTTTCGAACATACTTGCTTTAAAAATATAAAGCAATTTATTTTTTTATCATAAAATTATGAAAATGTTCAGAATCATACTAGGCATATATATAAATTATTGGTCTAAATTTCATAATTTATGAAGAAATCTAGCCATGGTAAAATAATTTCGTAATTCATGTTCTTCACTAAAATTAGAAATTTCCAGGTTTTCAGACTTTGTTTGAAAAATTCATAAAAAATTGAGTTAAAATCCTATTTCATCAAAACAAGTTTTAAAACATCAAATGTAACATATCCAAAATCTATAGTCAAAATTAATTTGTACAAATTACTATGATTTTCAAAACAACTCACTGTCAACATATTTTCTGCAAAATCCTGAGTTTCTATTTCCTACAGATGTATAATCATTGTTCTCCATAACAAATTACGAAAAACCAAGAATTGAAATTTAACTCAAAATATTTTCTCAGCAAAATATCTAATTTAAATGACACAACATGATCTCATATGTTTCTCATGGTCGAACTAAAAAGAAGACTTTTTTACTCTTCTCATTGTATTTTCTTTCCTCTTCATCTCTTTTTTTTTTTCTTCTTTTCACCGTCTCTCTCTCACTTTGTTGTGTGTGTTTTTTTTCTCAGCCGATCTCTCCTTTTTATTGTAATGGGAAAGTTTAACATCTTATTCTTTTATACTAGGGTTAACAAAATACTAAGGAGTAAAAAAATTAAAATACCCTTAATGAAATAACTAATGCTTAAGGAGAATTGAGGTATTACACCTAGTTTCACCTCCCCCCTTGAAGTGGGAATCCCACTCCCCATTCTAATAATAGGTGGGGCCCATGAGTGAGATTCCCACATCTCTTTTAAAATAAGTAAGTAAATACTGAAGTGGGAGGAATCATATTTCTCACTCACACGTAAGTAAACATAGGATAAGTTCATACACCACCAACCAAGCAGTGTCCAAGAGGCACGTGTGTTGGACAATTCAAACAATTTATCACACACACTCATAAACAATCTATTTTTTCCACCTTTTTTGGGTTACATCAAATGCCAATTTTATCACTCATTCAAGTCTCTAAATAGAAGAATTTTTAGGTATATGTCAGAATATTATGAGATTTTTTCTTATACTAAAAGTAATTTTCTAATCATATTTCATTCTTCTTATTGCACATGTACATACTTTAGTCTATATACTTCCAAGGACCTATAACATAAAGTTTAAAAAACATGTCGTACATTAAAAAATAAGAAGAGAGACGAGTCGTATGTTGATGGCAAAGCATAAAAGAACGAAAATTCATCTTTTTGGAGTAAACCAAGTGTTTGGGGAATGCCTTGCAGGCCCACTCGAGGACAATCCAGTCAGAGTAGAAGACTTGATCAGAAGCACGAAGACACCCCTGCTCGGTGTCAAAGCTGGTCGAGGTCAAGTGTTCTAAAGCTGGTCGGGTTCTGATATTCCCATCCTGCTCGGGCAGGGTTGCAAAGATCCTCAACCACCGAGCGAGTCATGTCCGCGTTATGAACAGCACCATGGATGGCAAAGGACCAGAGTTCGAGTAGAGCAAACTTAAGTATGGCAGCCCAACACCCAGACAACTTGTCACAACGATCGATAACTGACAGGTGCCCCCACGCTGTAGGGTTTCATCATTGTTACCGATGGCCGGTGCATGCCTCCACAGTATCATCATTTCACACAAACTTTCATGGCATCATCATTTGATCACGGTAACCCATAGCCGTCTAACATCCCATACCCCCAGGTTGTGCTGCAGCAACCCATAGCTGTCAGAAAGACGCAGGTGCAATTAATGCAAGGGTTGGCGCCCAAGCAAAAGGGGGCGGGAAAACATGGGGATAAATATCAGACAAATGGCAAGGTAAAATGATTCCAATTTTTCTGAACTCCGATTCTGATTTCTCTATTCTTATCCGTTATTTCTTTGAACCTTCTATTTTCTGGTTTTCTCTTAGATTAATATAGAATTCATAAAGAATCAACCCCATTACTGATTTGAGCGTCGGAGGGTTTTTGCCGGAAAAACATCCGGTGACCCCTGATACTTTTTCCGTGGATACAGATGGAAGACACCAGCGCTTTAGTGAATGGAAAAATGCAAGAACTAGCCAGAAATCCTGCTCGAGCAACCAGCGACCAGAAGACAACACCACTATTTGGGAGCGAGCAGAAAACTGCATCAATATTTTGTCACCGTCTGTGTGGATCAGTCCAAAAAGCTTGAATTCCCAGTACATTCAAAAAGCAACGTGACAATAAGAGGAAACAGTAGAAGAGGAGTAAGCCCCGAAGGATCGGTGACCTTGAGGAAGGTGGCCAATGAGGCCGGGATAGAGAAATACAAGAAATGATGGACCGGATGGAAAAGTAGATGCAGACACTGACGTCCATCCTACAGAAGCTTAGGGACGGACAGAGGAAAGAAAGCAATGACGTTCCTGAATCTAGCCGCGGGAACGCTCCCACTGGGGGGAATGTAGGAGATGAAGCTTAGAGGCAGAAAGTACAGAACGTTGCTGGAAGGGAGGAGACGAACTTAGAGGAGCGAGAGTCCCGACAGCACTTGCAAGACACTGCACCTACTTCCCGTGCGAAGGAGTTGGATGGGGAGGTGCGCAGGCTGGCACAGGTCGTTGAATACCTTTGGGAAAATGGGAAAGCACCGAGTTGGAAGATTATGTTGGACAACGAATCCCCACTCTCAGCAGAAATCATGGGTGTCACAATCCCCATGGATTTTCATTTTCCTGACCTGAAGTTTTTGGGGAAGAGTGACCCGCTAGTGCACATAGAACGTTTCAACGACATGACTGGAGTGCAGGGCTTGACAGTAACCCAAAGATGTAGAGCTTTCCTACTTACTTTGGAGGGGAGAGAGAGAGAGTGGTACCACAGGTTACCACGAGAGAGCATTCAGAGGTTTGAACAAATGTGCGTGGAGTTTGCGGAGCAATTCCGGGGGCCAGTAGCCCCCGAGGATGATATGATGGAGTTGGTGGAGATCAAGTAGAAGGAGGGGGAGTCTCTCCTAGAATTCATCAAAAGGTACCACTGGGCAGTCTTAGATCTCGGGGCATTTAATCACCTTCAGGCATTAAGGGGGTTGAATGAGGGCATTTAACCCCTACCCAAGGGTCCCCCAGTAGTGGCTAGGCCTCGCTCCACTCTGCAGGTCCCCAAGCAAGGACCGTAGGGATTATCGGTAATACAGCAGCAACCTGCCTCGTAATCCCTCTACAAATCAGCCCACACAAGGCAACAACAAAGCCGACTTCCCATTGCCCCACCTACAGACAATACACCCCATTGAATGTGTCACTTAAAGAGATGTTCCATGTTATAGAGAAACGAGGTTTGCTATTCTCCCCGACACCTATGTCTATGTTAGCAAATAGGAGGGACAGGAGTAGGTTCTGCAGATTCCATAACGATCATGGCCACTCAACATTTTAGTGCTCGCGACCTAAGGAACTTGGTAGAGGATTTGATGAGAAATTGTTACTTAGACGAATTCTTTGAAGGAGGGCACCCATTAGTCGAGCTGGCAACAGGGTGAGGATGGTCAGGCCTTTGATATGGGCCATAAGCCACCTGCTGTGAGGGTGATAACAGGAGGCCATACGATGGCAGGGAATTCAAGCAGAGCCAGGAAGAATTACAGTAGATATGCCTCTGCTAGTTGGGAGGTTCTGCTCACTATGCCTGCCACGAAGAAAGTCAGAATTAGGCAAGTTCCGATCATGTGGACGGAGGAGGAGGAGGATGAGGAGGGGGTTCTATACCCCTACGAAGATGCCTTAGTGATAAAGGCAAATGTCACGAACAGGGAGCTCAATAGGATTTTGGTGGATTTGGGAAGCTCGGTGGATAGCTGACGTGAGGCTCGAGCACATCTCTGAAAGGATTCGGTGGAGGAAGGCTGACGCCTTTGGGGATTGTAAACCTGCCGGTGACCATGGGCTCGAAGCCTTTTAAGAAGAATATGATGCTGGACTTCGTGGTTGTGGATGAGGTCAACCCCTACCATGCGATATTGGGGAGGCCTTTCATGAGTATTAGCTAATCGGTGATGTCCACCCATTACTTAGCCCTAAAGTATCGCATGAATGGTGCAGTGGGAGTTGTCAAGGGCGATTAGAGGGTTGCGAGGAGTTGCTATGCCACAGCGGCAAAGGAAGCGATGTAGGTAACGTCGCTGGACGCGAGGGGTGAATCTAAGAAGGGGAGACAAGAACCCACGGAAGAATTGGAGAAAATTTTGATAAGGCCAGACGACTAGGAGAAGAAGGTTAGGATTAGCTCGGGTATTAGCGAGCAGCTGGGAAGAAGCCTGGTCGAGTGCTTGCGAGCACATTTTGATGTGTTCGCTTGGACACATGAAGATATGCTTAGGATTGATCCGAAGGTGGCATGCCACAAGTTGGCAATAAAAAGAGACGTGAAGCCGGTAAGGCAGAAAAGGAGGTGCGTCAACCAGGAGAGATACGAGGCCATGAACAGCGAGGTGGAGAAGATGTTGAAGGCAGGATTCATAAGGAAAGTCAATTACCCTGAATGGATCTCGAACGTGGTACTGGTGAAGAAGACAAGTGGGAAGTGGAGGATGTGTGTAGACTTCACAGATTTGAACAAAGCCTGTCCAAAGGACAGCTTCCCATTGCCAAAGATAGACCAGCTGGTTGACTCCACAGCAGGACACGGTTTGCTCAGCTTTATGGATGCATTTTCAGGTTACAACCAAATCCCCATGTATGAGCCGGTGCATAGCCTTCATCACCAACCAGGGTCTGTTTTGCTACAAGGTCTTGCCCTTCGGCTTGAAGAACGTGGGAGCAACATACTAGAGGCTGGTGAACAAGATTTTCAAGCCTCTGATCGGCCACACGATGGAAGTTTATGTGGACGACATGATCACCAAGTTCAGAGATGTAGAAGAACAAGTTTTGAAGATTATCATTGCATGAAGAATTAACTCTTTCATTGCAAAAAAAAGAAAATGTGTGAAAATGGTAAATATAATCCATGTAGACTTAGAGGTTGTTTGTTTTTTTTGTTTGAAGTCTTAATTTGGCTTAATTTAAGATATTTTATTATTTTAGTTGTTTGTTTTTTCATCTGAAATCTTATTTTAAGACATTTTCATCTGAATAAAAAAGTAAATTTTTCTGACTTTTATCTGAATGATAAAATGTCTGAATTACAAATAACCTCATTAAATGTATTTATTTTCTATGTTACTATTAGATGTTATATTAAAATTTCACTTGATTTTAAATTATATTTGGTATTAAATACTTAACACATATTGAATTTGAATTTTAAACAAATTCTTTTATTATTAAATAATAACTTTTTATGTATAAATATTATGTTAAATTGTAAAAAAAATAATGTTATCAAAATTGTTTTTCATAAATTATATATTAAATGCTTATCTTATAAATATTTATAACATATAAAAGAAACTGTTGGGATTATATGCTCTTTAAAGCATATTGATTTTCTGATTGATAAAATATTTAAAGTATTTTGAATTGCATTAATATTTTGAGTAATGTCCGTTTAATCATATTATATGTATTTATGCGATCACCATGTGGATTCGCAGAAGACATAAATACAAGTTATCTTTTGATTAAATAAATTAAGTTCGCAGTTGATAAATAAAGTTGGGCACTTTATTTAGGTATAGATTGTAATAAATTCATTGAGTGATTTGTCTTAATCATGTATGAATTTATTGATGTAGTATGTCTACATTGAACTGGATCACATATGAGATTTAATTAATCTAGTAATAATTGTCAGACTTATTAAATCTCATTGGCATTGATTTACTGTAATCTTAATCTTGAGTTAGTTATGATTTCATGATTGTAGTTGTTATCTCATTTGAGTTACCAATGGGCATGACATACACATGTAGTCTAGATTACCCGGTATCTTGGTGAGAGCAATTACAAGTATTGAAATTATAGATTAACAATATAGAATTTGTACGACACATCTCTTGATGGGTTTTCAGTACTTGATCATAGAATTATATTGCCAGAGCGTCTCAACATAAATAAGTATGTTGAAAATGATCATTAGAGAAAACCAGTAAGTATCAAGGAACAAGATGTAATTAAATTGATTGGACAGTTGAGATATCAATTTAAATTAACGATGTGGTACAAAGGATTGTTCAGTAAAGAAATCAATGTGGCTTGGGCGAATTATATTCGAGCATACAATTATAGAGGTCAATTCCAATCTTATAGTAGAGTAGAATTGGAATTAAATAATTATATTTGTTTAATTACAAATTTAATTATTGTATGTTCCCAAATGATCCCCGGGTTAGCTCATTTAATTGACAACACCATCACTAGACCCAAAAGCAAGAAAAACTGATATATTAGATGAAAATCATAATTATAATATTTGTTAAGGCCTAGTATGTTATATTCAAGTGTAAATGGGGGCTTGTAATATTTTATAAGGTAGTCTCCTAGTTAGTTACACATTCCTTCCACTTTCAGGTAAGTGGAGAGATAGTTAAAAGAGGAATTCTATTTTAAATAGAAATCCTAATCCTAACATACTAGAGTTTTTCATAAGATATTATAAAAGGGGCTTTATTCTCTTAAATTAAGATACAAGAGAACCCCAGGGTTTTTAAGAAAAATACAGAAGACATCTAAGAGGAGCCAGTTGCAATTGGAGAGTGGTGAAACAGACGCTCACACGTCCAGTGTTGATCAAACTTGAGTCATAACCTAGAAGATTGTTTGAAGGCGGATCTACAACTCCCAATTGTTCATCTTCTCAAGACATTCAGGTATGAATTTCTAGATTACTTAATTCTTATATGTTGTATGAGATCGGTCCTAAAAGGTTTTAATTGAAAAATTGAAAAACTTAGTTTTATTCCCTACAATTGGTATCAGAGACATCTCATAATAATATATAAGAATTTCGTAAGAAATCTATCTTGTTTATTATGTATTAGAGTGGCACAATTTATTTAGATATATATTATTTGTTAATATATGAATAAAGCATGCTTAGATTTTCTCAATTCATGGTTAGAAATTTGTTTGTATTTTATTTTGGATTTGTAACAAAAGGGGTGGTCTATTTGTTTAGGTAATATCGAGCAGCCCTCCTCGAGTCCAACCAGCGCGAGCAAAAGACTTCGAGGTCAACCTATCCCGAGCAGAAGACCCGACTGCTGGCACGAAGATGGCCTTACTAAGCGTCAAAGCTGGTCAAGATCGGGAAGTCAGGATGGGTCGAGCCCCGAGCCTTTTTTGCCTGCTCGAGGTCTTCAAGGCTCGACCCGTCCAGGATGGTCAAGGTCGAGGAGCTCAGAGGCTGGTCGAGCTCGCTTTTCTGCTCGAGGTCTTCAAGTCCTCTGAGCACAACTTAATCATGCCAGTCGTAGCATAGAGGAAATGCAGAACCCAGATACAGTCGGTTCGGGATAGTCCGACCCGTTCTTCCAGAGACTCGGCATAGCTTTCGATGCCTAATCAATGCCCTACGCGGCATGGTGTTGTTACTGTTACCGATGGCCGGCACATGCCCCTACAGTGTCATCATTCCTTGTGCACATGCCCGACATCATGATCTGATTATGTGAACCATACCCACCAGACAATCGCGCATCCCCAGGGAATGTCACGTTAATCCCGGCTGTCAGAGGGACCCAGACACCACCGACGCGGGAAGGAATGGTCTCGGAGAGAAAGGACGGGAAAAATGGAGATTAAAAGAAAACGGACGATTAGGTTGCGGGGGTTCCGAAAATTTTTACACAGGTTCTTCTTCTTCTTCCCTTTCTCCACTCTGATTTTTTCGGGAGATCTATTATTACAAAAAGAGGGCAAAAATACCCCTCCCATTCTTCCGGTCTCTCTAACTAAGAGGAATACAAAAAGAACAACCCGATTACTGACTTGAGCGTCGAAGGGTTTTCACCAGAACAACACCTGGCGACCTCTGACCCTGTTTTCTATGAGTACAGGTTTGGGAGACTTCCATTCTGATGAGGGCAGAGGAATCGAAGTTAGAGGGCACGCTGAAAAACAGCATCAACATTTTTGGCGCCGTCTGTGGGGATCAGTTTAAAAAGCATGATTTCCCAACCCATTTGGAATACACAACGTTACAATGAGAGGAAACAGCAGGAGGGGAGTAAGCCCTGAGGAGTCAGTGACTTTGAGGGAGGTGGTCAATGAAGCCCAAAATAGAGAGATCCAGGAGAGAATGGATCGGATGGAGAAACAAATGGAGACACTGACGTCCATACTACAAGAGCTTAGAGAGGGATAGAGGAAAGCATGCAATGACGTCCCTGAGTCCAGTCGTGGGAACGCTCCCATTTGGGAGCATGTGGGGGATGAAGCCCAGAGACCTAGGGCACCAAATGTTGCCGGGAGGGAAGAAATGAACTTGGAAGAAAGGGGGGCACCAAATGAACTTGGATACAGCACCAACCTCCCGCGCGGAGGAGCTGGAGGGGGAGGTGTGTAGGTTGGCACAAGTTGTGGAGGACCTCCGGGAAAACGGAAAAAGCCCAAGTTGGAGGATAATGCTGGACAACGAGTTCCCACTCTCAACGGAGATCATGGGTGTCACGATCCCACGTGACTTTCATTTCCCGAATTTGAAGTTTTCAGGAAAGAGTGACTCGTTAGTGCACATAGAGCGATTAAACGACATGACAGGAGTAAAGGGCCTGTCAGCAGCCCAGACATGCAGGGCCTTCCCACTCACTCTTGAGGGGAGGGCAAGAGAGTGGTACCGCAGGCTGCCGCAGGGAAGCATCCTGAGCTTTGAACAGATGTGTAGGGAATTTGCAGAGCAGTTTCGGGGTGCAGTAACCCCAGAAGATGATATAATGGAGCTGTCGGAAATAAGACAGAGGGAGGAAGAACCTCTCCGAGAGTTTGTCAAGAGGTACCATAGATCGGTCCTAGATCTTGGTACATTTAATCATCCCCAAACGTTGAGAGGACTGAAGGATGGAATCAGGATGGGGAGACCATGGTACAATTTACGGAGCTCTTCGATCCGTTCATATTTAGATGTGTATAAACAGGTGAAAATGGACATGGTCATCGAAGAGGAAAAGACTGCAAAGCTGAGAAGTGAACAGGGCAATGGAATAAAAAGGAAGGAGAAAGGAGGTCCTGCCCGAGGAGCACTGACTTCAAAAGCAATGAAGGACCGGGTTGCCCCCTACAACCCTTACTAGAGAGCTCCCCCACCGTGGATGATTCCCGTGCCACCCCGCAGGTCTCCAGGCCGGGATCACAGGGAGTACAGGCGTCACGGCAACCACCCATCCTGCAACCAACCACCAAGCAAACCTGTGATAAACCACAACAGAGCAGATCGTCCATTGCCACCCCCACCAAGAAGCTTCCCAAGAGTTCGGGCGATATAGGTGGTGGAGCAGAGCCCCGCTTACGGGCAATACACAAGGTTGAAGATATCTCTCGAAGAGATACTTCAAGTGGCAGAGGAGCGAGGACTGCTGAGCCCCCCAACACCGATGGCCAAGTCGGCTGGCAAACGAGACAAGGGACGGTTCTGCCGCTTCTATGGTGACCACGGCCACTCCACGTCACAGTGCCGAGATTTGAAGAACCAAGTGGAGGATCTGGTTAGAAATCGGTATTTAGACGAGTTTATTGAAGGAGGACATCCGGTGGTCGAGCAGCAACCCGAGGAGGATGACCGAGATTACGACATAAAGCTGGAACCACCGGCTACAAGGGTGATATCGGGAGGACCCTCTATGGCAGGGAGCTCGAACAGAGCTCGGAAAAATTATTTGAGATACGCTGCCGAAGGCAGGGAAGTCCTGTTCACTACCCTCGCTGCCAAAAAGGCCAAGGTCTGGCAGGTG
This sequence comes from Murraya koenigii, assembly GCA_025617385.1. Lineage (NCBI taxonomy): Eukaryota > Viridiplantae > Streptophyta > Magnoliopsida > Sapindales > Rutaceae > Murraya > Murraya koenigii. The sequence continues at coordinate 22,897,404 of CM046816.1, forward strand.
CCCATTATGTGGACAGAAGACGAGGAGGGGTGTTGTACCCCTATGAGGATGCCTTGGTCTTGAAAGCAAACATCGCTAATAAGGAAGTTGACTGAATACTGGTAGACTCGGGAAGCTCGGTGGACATTCTCTTCGAGTCCATACTTGAGGATTTGGGAATAGCAGGTTCGAGCCTCGAGCAGATGAGCACTTCCTTAAAAGGATTCGGGGGAGGGAAGCTGATACCTATGGGAATCATCAAACTGGCTGTGACCATGGGCTCGAGGCCTTTTGAAAAGAACATGATGCTGGACTTCGTGGTGGTGGACGAAGTCAGCCCCTACCAAGCAATATTGGGGAGGCCTTTTATGAGAATCAGCCAGTTCATGCTATCCACCCACTACTTGGCCCTGAAGTATCAAGTGAATGGGGCTGTGGGGGTCGTAAAAGGCAGCCAGAGGGTAGCAAGGAGCTGCTACACTGTGGCAGCCAAGGAAACCATGCAAATAACCTCATTGGACTCAAGAGGGAGTCGAGGAATGGAAGACAGGAGCCAACTGAGGAGCTAGAGGAGGTTAAGGTGAGAGCAGACGACCCCGAGAAGAAAGTTCGGATCTGCTCGAGGATTAGCGAGCAGTTAAAAGAAAAGCTGGTGGAGTGTTTGCGAGCACATGCGGATGTATTCACCTGGACGCATGAGGATATACCTGGGATCGACTCAGAGGTGGCGTGTCACAGGCTGGCAATACAGAGAGACGCTAAGCCAGTGAGGCAAAAGAGGAGATGCGTGAACCAAGAGAGATATGAGGCTATCAACTGCGAGGTAGAGAAGCTGCTGAAAGCAGGATTCATAAGGGAGGTCTCCTACCCCGAATGGATCTCGAACGTAGTGCTGGTAAAGAAACAAGTAGGAAATGGAGAATGTGCGTGGACTTCACAGATGTGAACAAAGCTTGCCCTAAAGATAGCTTCCCGTTACCGAAGATAGACCAACTGGTGGACTCCACTGCAGGTCACGGGCTGCTTAGTTTCATGGACGCCTTTTCAGGCTATAACCAAATCCCCATGCACCGGCCAGACGAAGAGTGCACAGCCTTCATCACTAATCAGGGTCTGTTTTGCTACAAGGTTATGCCCTTCGGCCTGAAGAACGCGGGGGCAACATATCAGAGGTTGGTGAATAAGGTCTTCAAGCCTTTGATTGGCCGAACGATGGAAATATACGTGGACGACATGATCACCAAGTCAAAGGATGCAGAGGAGCATGTAAAGCATTTGGAGGAGACCTTTGCACTCTTAAGAAAGTATCGAATGAAATTAAACTAGGAGAAGTGTGCCTTTGGGGTTGGTTTGGAAAAAATTCTTAGGCTTCATGGTGAGTCATAGAGGGATTGAGGCCAATCCAGAAAAGATAAGAGCAGTGGTGGAAATGAAGTCCCCCTCAAGGAGATACAAAGTCTCACCGGAAAATTGGCATCCCTCATTAGGTTCATATCTTGAGCCACGGATAAATGCTGAGTCTTTTTCCAGGAAATGAGGAAAGGCAGGAAGACAAAGTGGATGGCAGAATGTGAAACGACGTTCCAACAGTTGAAAGAATACTTGCTGAAAGCCCCGTTACTATCTACACCTAGAGCAGGGGAGGTATTGTTTCAGATTTAACTGTGTCCCAATGGGCAACGAGCTCTGGCTCGTAAGGGAGGAATCGTGGTGCAGACTCGCCTATTATACTGAGCAGAGCTTTCTCGGAAGTCGAAACTCCATATCCATTGATGGAGAAATGGGCATTGGCCCTGGTGACGGCAGCTAGAAAGTTGAGGCCTTACTTCCAAGCACACTCAGTGACGGTGTTAACAAACCAACAACTCAGGTAAACTCTGCACAAGCCAAAGACCTCTGGAAGGTTGGTAAAATGGTCGGTGGAGCTCAACGAGTTCAATATCTGCTACCAACCCCGAACAACCATAAAAGCTCAGTCCTTGGGTGACTTCGTGGTCGAATGTACAGAGAGGAACGAAGAGAGGGAATACGAGCACCCGCCAGACTCCCAGACCTCAACCAATGCATCGACAGTCATGGTCGATGGGTCATGCGGGGATCAAGGAGCAGGAGTAGGAATCGTGCTCCTCAGTCCTGAAGGGGAAGAGATGCAGTATGCTGTGAAGCTAGAATTCGAAATCACCAACAATCAGTGCGAATATGAGTCGTGATCGCGGGTCGAAGTCTCGCTAGTGGTAAAGGCGAAGAGGTGAAGCTTCAGACAGACTCACAGCTGGTGGCAAACCACCTCAACAAAAGCTTCCAAGCAAAGGCGAGAAGATGGAGGCATACCTTCGGAAGGTAAGGCAGCTGATTAATAATTTCCGAGCAGTCGAGGTGGAGCAGATCTCGAGGGGAAATAATTTTCGAGCTGACATGATAGCTCGGATGGCCGCTACCTTCGACCCCAAAATACCAAGGTCCATCCCGTTAGAAGTCAAGACTTGCTCGAGCCTCGAGTAGGAAGACGAGATACTGAGTTTATCGTTGAGCAGCAGCTGGATGGAACCAATTGTTTCTTACCTCAAGGAAGGAATAGTGTCTGCCGATAAGAAGCAAGGAAGGAAGTTGAAGTGTAAAACAGCCAGGTATACTTTGATTGATGGGGTCTTGTAAAGACGGGGATACACTCTCCCATTGCTGCGGTGTTTAGACCCAGCGGAAGCTGACTATGTCCTCCGAGAGATACATGAAGGAATTTGCGGGAACCATTCAGGCACGAGGTCTTTGGCTTTCAAGGCCTTGAGGTAGGGATACTTTTGGCCTCACATGCATCAAGATGCCCAAGAGAAGACCAGAAGCTGCAAGAGCTGCCAAAGTTTTGCCAATTACCTGACTCAGCCTCCAGAGAACCTTACGGTGATGAACTCACCATGGCCGTTTGCTCAATGGGAATTGACTTGATCGGGCCACTGCCGAAGGGGAAAGTATCTGCAACACATGCTGTGGTGGCAATTGATTACTTCACCAAATGGGTCGAGGTGGGAGCCTTGAGTAGTATCACAGAGAGTAAGACCACTGACTTCATTTCGAAAAATGTGATTTGCAGATATGAAATTTCCCATGCATTGGTCAATGACAACGAGAGACAGTTTGACAACAACAAGTTCAGAGACATTTGCCAAAACCTGGGGATAGAGTTAAAGTTTTTTCTCCTTCACACCTGCAGGCCAATGGACAAGTGGAGGCCGCAAGCAAGACTATAAAACGTATCCTAAAGACCAGACTTGGCGAGCAGAAGGGAGCCTAGGTGGATGAGCTGCCTGACGTCTTGTGGGCTTATAGGACCACACACAAAACAGCCACGGGAGAGACCCCATTCTCCTTGGCATTTGGGCATGAGGCAGTTATTCCTGCTGAAGTAGGAATAGGGACGCACCGAACAGAGCACTTCAATGACGAGCAAAATAATGAGCAAATGTGTGCAGGCTTAGACTTGCTGGAGGAGAAGAGGGAAAGGGTCGCTGTAAAGATTGCAGAATACCAGCAAAGAGTGGCTCGCTATTACAATCGGAATGTGCATATCCGTCAGTTCCAAGTGGGAGATTGGGTGCTCAGAAGAGTCAATCAGAACACGAAAGACCCAGGCAAGGTGTATTAGAACCAAACTGGGGAGGTCCTTACCGAGTCACTCAAATAGCCGGACCAGGAGCATTTTGGCTAACCCATCCGGATGGACGAGAAGTCAGGAGGCCGTGGAATGCACAACATCTGATAAAGTACTTCCAGTAAGTTCCCCTGTATTGTAAGCATTAGTATGCAATTCCTTCCGAAATGGAAATGTATAAAATCTCTAGCATATGTAAAAGCAAAGAACTGCTTCCAGTATAATTTAATACAGGCAAATTGAAGCCCATAAGTTCATGAAGACAACGCGAAGGCCAGAAGTCCCAAAGCCTTGCTCTAGGCGGGACGGTGCCAAGCGTGGCCAATTGCAGGCCCGAGCAGAATAAGCTCATGAAGACAACGCGGAGGCCAGAAGTCCCAAAGCCTAGCTTTAGGTGGGACGGTGCCAAGCGCAGCCAATTACAGGCCCGAGCAGAAGAAGCTCACGAAAACAACGCGAAGGCCAGAAGTCCCAAACCCTAGCTCTAGGCGGGATGGTGCGAAGCGTGGCCAATTGCAGGCCCGAGTAGAATAAGCTCATGAAGACAACGCGAAGGCCAGAAGTCCCAAAGCCTAGCTCTAGGCGGGACGGTGCCAAGCGTGGCCAATTGCAGGCCCGAGTAGAATAAGCTCATGAAGACAACACGAAGGCCAGAAGTCCCAAAGCCTAGCTCTAGGCGGAACGGTGCCGAGCGTGGCCAATTGCAGGCTCGAGTAGAATAAGCTCATGAAGACAACGCGAAGGCAAAAAGTCCCAAAGCCTAGCTCTAGGCTGGACGGTGCCAAGCGTGGCCAATTGCAGGCCCGAGCAGAATAAGCTCGTGAAGACGACGCGAATGCCAGAAGTCCCAGAACTTAGCTTAAGGCGGGACGATGCCAAGCGTGATCCAACCGCTGGCTCGAGCAAAAAAGGCTTGAGGAGAAAACGCAAAAGTTAAACATGAGCCAATATCAGGCTCGAGCCAAATGAGCTCACAAAATGCACAGCTACCAGGCACAAGCCAAACATCGGCTCGAGTGGACCAGGTTCATAAGATAAACAGAAGGCTTTCAGCCTAACTAAAGGCAAAGCTTTGCCACACATAAGTCAAAAGACGATACGAGCAGTAACAACTTGGAGAAAAAATAAAGGCCCAACACTTATAAAATTTTTACTTGGCAAGTTCATGAAGTCAATCTCATACATAAATATAAAACACGAGTTCATAGATATAGACACAGAAGCAGGTTGCTTGAAGCATGATCTTCATTCATTTATTAAAGATTACAATTACAATTACAAAAAAAAAAAAAAGAGAGTTCAAGCAACTGGGGGATTAGGGCTAGCAAGGGCATCAGCAGCAGCGGTAGGAGGATCAACAGCAGCAGGAAGAGCATCAGCAGTGGGAGGATCAGCAGCGGCAGGAGGGGCATCAGCAGCAGAAGGGGTGTCAGTAGTGGCAGCAGGAGGAGGAGCAGCAGCAAGAGCAGCTTCTCTAGGCTCAATAAAGACCGCAGACGGGGAGCCTCTCGACCCTTGAATTGGCATATCATGCTTGCGCATGTACTCCGCCACACCTGCCTCGACCTTATCCAGGTCCACCTCGGGATGCTCCTTATGCAAGGTATACATAAGGCAGTTGTAGCTGGAAGCCACCCATTCGTTGTACTCGGTCGTGAGCTGGGCCTTCAAAAAATCCACCTGCTTTTGGAGACGAGAAGTTTCCCCCTCCATGGTCTTCTCAAAGGAGAATCTCTGGATGTCCAAGTCCTTCTGAGCCTCGAGTAACTCCTCCCGGACAAGGACAGCTCCCTCTTGAACTGGCTGGCCCTAGAGTCTGACATCACTGCCTTCTCCTTGAGGTTGGAGTTCTCTTGAGAAGCTTCACCGCTTCCTCAAGACTCGCCTCAAGCTCTAAATCTCTGCTCAAAGCCGCCTCCGAGAATCTTCGGCCTTGGTCTTGAATCGGTGACAGCGAATGCGATGACGAGAGAGAGGCGAGAGAGCATCGACCAACTCATCAGCATCATAAGACTCCAGCCCCATCCACGAACCTATCGCTCATCCGCCCGTAGAAATCCTCGAACGTAGGGTTCGAGCACGGCCAGACCGACCCTACTCCCGCACGCTCGGTCGAGGTCGAGCCGGGCCGCAGCCCTGGACGCTCACGGGTGGACCGTCTTATGCTCGCTCTACCTCCTGAGCCGAAGGGGAAGCTCGAACCGGTGGAGGCGGAGCATCTGTATCGGCTCGGGGCCTTTTCGCTAAAGAGCTGCTTGCTTCTCCTAAGGTCCCTATAGGCCTCTGCTTCATACCAAGCACCCCTCTTATCCTTTCCTCTGACACTAGGCCAAACTCAACAAAATTTTGTGTTGTAAGCAGCTCCTTGCACGAGCTCGTGTTGTCAAGTGCTGTATTGACACGTGCTCGAAGATCTTCCCCGATCCTATAGGATACACCCTAAGATACTGCAGAAACAATCAAGGTAGAATAGTGAGAATAGATACGAGCAAAAGAATTAAAATGAAAATTCACTGGACAGGTGAACGACTTGGAGTGCAAAAATGACGCGGAACCGGAGGGATCCCATCAGAGACAGGTGCAGCATGGCCCCAATCCCCCCCCAAAAAAAAAAAGAATTTGCTTTTCCAATTGCTACCAGAAGTGGGGAGATCGGTTATGGGCTTCTTGCCCTTCAAGCTGGAGGTGAGGTAGTACCAGCCAGCATCTTTTGGGCTACATTTTAACTGGTAGAAATTGTTTATCTCCTCTACCGAAGGTTCGCCCAAATTGCACCACCTCCACAGCACATAGAGGCCGGACAGGACCCTCCACCCATTCGGGTTCAGCTGCCTTGGAGCCAACCGGAATCTGGATAAAATACGGGCAAAATATGGCTGAAGAGGCAACCTGACCCCCCACCTGAAGCACTCCATATGGAAGGTGGTATACCCCTGAGGGGGATGGCTGGGAATGTCACCCTTACCCGGCACTCGCATGACCACATTGTCCGGTACGTGGTAGGTGTCCTTAAGCCTATCCAAATCTTGGTGTGTAGTTTCACACCTCATAGAGTCAATGGGGTAACCCTCACCCTCTGACCATTGGCTGACTCGTTCCCCCTGATGCGGCTGGCCCCCAGGCATAACCAGAACCCCCTCAGAACTGGGATCTCTTACAGGAATCACACTAAGGGGTTCAACGTCGCTTGAAGAGGATGATTCCTCCGGCGACATCCTACGGGGTTGTTGAGTGTTTGGCATATTTCCTATGGTCACAGTCTACCAGATTGGAATTGGGAACCCAAAGGAAGGAAAAAAGAACAAAAACAAGAGAAAGGAAAAGGGGTTTATACCTGAGTAAAGGCTGACGGTCGAAAATGGCAACAACGACAAGGAGAGAGACGGGAAGCACTTGCGAGAGAGAGATTTCAGTCTAAGTAGAAATGAACAATAGGAGGTACAGTAAAGAAATCGAGGGTTTTTAGAGGGGAAAGTGCGTCTCTTCAGCAGACGGCACGCATCTCAAGAGACGCGACCGTTCAAGTAACGTCTCTTCAAAATTCAAACACACAGCCCGGATTGATCCACGTGTCCCGCACTAAATGTGAAATGATGGAAGCGGAAGATAGCTTAACACGGGAAAGTAAAAAGGCCGTGAAGCCGGCCTAAACGAGAAGTTTTCAGTCTTATCTCGCTTCACTCAAAAGATTATAACCTGGGGGACTGGTGTTTAGGTAATATCGAGCAGCCCTTCTCGAGTCCAACCAGCGCGAGCAAAAGACTTCGAGGTCAACCTATCCCGAGCAGAAGACCCGACTGCTGGCACTAAGATGGCCTTACTAAGCGTCAAAGCTGGTCAAGATCGGGAAGTCAGGATGGGTCGAGCCCCGAGCCTTTTTTGCCTGCTCGAGGTCTTCAAGGCTCGACCCGTCCAGGATGGTCAAGGTCGAGGAGCTCAGAGGCTGGTCGAGCTCGCTTTTCTGCTCGAGGTCTTCAAGTCCTCTGAGCACAACTTAATCATGCCAGTCGTAGCATAGAGGAAATACAGAACCCAGATACAGTCGGTTCGGGATAGTCCGACCCGTTCTTCCAGAGACTCGGCATAGCTTTCGATGCCTAATCAATGCCCTACGCGGCATGGTGTTGTTACTGTTACCTATGGCCGGCACATGCCCCTACAGTGTCATCATTCCTTGTGCACACGCCCGACATCATGATCTGACCATGTGAACCATACCCACCAGACAATCGCGCATCCCCAGGGAATATCACGCCATTCCTTGCTGTCAGAGGGACCTAGACACCACCGATGCGGGAACGAATGGTCTCGGAAAGAAAGGGCGGGAAAAATGGAGAATAAAAGAAAACGGACGATTAGGTTGCGAGGGTTTTGAAAAATTTTACACAGGTTCTTCTTCTTCTTCCCCTTCTCCACTCTGATTTTTTCGGGAAATTTATTATTACAAAAGGAGGGCAAAAATACTCCTTTCATTCTTCTGGTCTCTCTAACTAAGAGGAATACAAAAAGAACAACCCGATTATTGACTTAAGCGTCGGAGAGTTTTTGCCGGAATAACACTCGGTGACCCCTGACCCTGTTTTCTGTGAGTACAGGTCCGGGAGACTTCCGTTCCGGTGAGGCAGAGGATCGAAGTTGGAGGGCACGCTAAAAAACAGCATCAACACTATTAGCACCATGTTTCCCTTTTAATTTAATTTTATTTTTTAAAGAATTTTTGTAAATAATTGAGAATTGTAATATGTAAAATAAAAAAAAAAAAAAAAGGGGACGACAAGAACGCAGCAAAACTAGCAGCAGCAGGACGCAGTAGCAAAACTAGCAGCAGCAGCCCCGTGCGCACAGCAGGACGAGCGCGCTGCGCACAGCAGGACGCGCGCTGCTCGCGCAGCAGGCCCGCGCGCGCGCAGTAGCAGCTGATGGCACGTGTGGCTCGCGCAGGCAGCAGGCTCGCGCGGCAGCAGCAGCAGCGGCAAGCCTCGCGCGGAAACATCAGCAGCTGGAGCAGCGGACAGCAGGCAGCGCGCGGCGGCAGCAGCAGATCTCTCGCGGCAGCAGCAGCTGTTCTGGCCTGACAGCGGCGAGTTCTCGCCGGAGAAGAGACGCGACCGGAAGATATGCGTTTGTTGATGGCGGCGGAGAAGAAAAGAATACAGTTAGGGTTTTGGAGTGTTAAATATCACTTAGGTTCCTATAATTCTATATATTTTTGTTTGGGTAAAACTAATATACTATTATGTATTAAAGTCTAAAAATAATTTTGAGCTTAGTAAATCCTAGTTTTAAGTCCAATAAAATTTAAGCTTAATAGATTAAAATGCATGGATATAGTTTAAATAAATTAAATTTATTTTTGGTCCAAAATTTTTACTTAAATTTTTATTTTAATTTCTTTAAAATTAAAAATTTAGACCAATAATAAATTTAAACTATA
>CM046816.1:22906562-22985537 GCA_025617385.1 Murraya koenigii
CCTTGATTAGCTTTGGCGTCTAGTGAGGCTGTCTTGAGCCGATGGTCGGAACTTCTGCTCGAGCTCGGTTGACCTCGGGGCATTTTATTCGAGCTAGAAGGGCCTCGAGGAGACCTGCCCGATATTATCCAAACACCAGTTCCTTAGTTTCTAGTCTTTTGAGTGAAATGAGATAAGAGTGGAAACTTATTAATGATGGGCCGAATTCGCTGCCTTTTACGCTTCCCCACGTTCCCAAGTTGTCTCCCACTTCCATCATTTCACATTTAATGCGGGACACGTGGGTAGATCCCAGCCGTGCGTTTAAGATCCGAAGGGACGTTACCCGAAAGGTCGTGTCCCTCGAAACGCACGCCGCCAGTCGAAGAGATGCGTCCTCCTCTTTAAAAACCCCCCAACCTCTTCACTGTTCCCTCTATTTGCTCACTTTCGTTCAAACTCAAAATTTATCTGTAAGTGCTTCTTCATCTTTCTCTTCCGAGTTAAGGCGATTTTCGGTGGTGTAAAACTCTTTATGTGTTCAGGTACACACCGTTTTTCCCTCTCTTCACCGGTTCCGTTCCTCCTTCGATGCTGCAAACTCCAAAACAAAACTGTGGAGGCAGAGCTTTGTCTGGTTCTGACTTCTGAGAGTGAAAGGGCAACCGAGTCTGGGAGAATTTGGAGAATGCGCGTGTTAAAATTCACCTGTTTAACAGTAGCTGCTTTATACTAATTCTAAAACGCACCGTTCGGTGCTTATTTTTGTGTTTATTGTTATGTGAATATCAGAAGTGTTAGTACTTTTAGATAATTAGTGGAGATGTGTATGTCACAAAAATTTAACACGTGAAAGAACTTTCCTCGTTCGTTGACTTTATCAACTCTCCGCCAACTTCATTGAATTGGTTAACTTATGATCTGCCTTGAAATTTGAAAATTAAATAATGCTTTTAATCCCAAAATATTCAAATGAGATGGAGAATTTTCTTGATAGCCGCAATTTCAATGCTATTAATATAGCAACCAAAAACAAGCAAGCAAGTAGACTTTCTTGGTCTATCCGTGCCTGTTAGGAGTTATGATGTTATGGTCTCTCTCAGATGATTTCAGAGCTTTGCCGCTGATTTAAGTTCAGCTTAAGCTTTTGATTCGTTACATTGCATTTGATTAGTTACCATTAAGCATAGTATGTATGTGTAACAGATTGTACAGGTGTCATGTTGTTATTGTCCCATTCCAAAATTTGTTACTAAGTTAGTTATCTAGCTCAGAGAGTTAGTTAGCTTTGTTAAGCTTCTAGAAATACAGAGCTTTGTAAAAACAATAATTGAGCTAAGCAATATAAGAATTTTCCAATCAATTTTCTCTGAGTTTCTTTAATTCCAAACACAGCTCTATAAACTCTAATATGGTATCAGAGCCACTAAACATGACAAATACAAACAATTCAGCTTCGTCTTCACTTTCCTTCAGTTTTATTCAACCCATTAAGCTCGATCGAACTAACTGTCTTAGGTGGAAGGCACAAGTGCTTGCATCAATAATCGGAAATGGACTTGAAGGATTCATCAATGGTGAGAAACCTTGTCCAGCTCAATTTCTTGCTGAATCAACTGGTGAATCGAATAGATCTTAAGGTCAAAAAGCAAGATCCACTGAAAATCCAGATTATGTTGTTTGGAAGAAAACTGATAATATTGATTATGGTGATCAGTTGTGAGACTTTGTTTGATCTCTGGAAACATCTCGCTGAAATTTTTACCTCCCAGTCCAAAGCTCGCTACATGCCTTTGATGATGCAGATCCAAACCATTGAAAAAGTGATCACTCTGTTTCAGTGATTACTTTAATAAGATGAAGAAGATTGAAGATAGTCTTGCTATTGGAGGTAATGCACATTCTACAAATGAGTTTATCATGCGCCTACTCAGTGGTTATGAATAACTTGTAACTAATGTGCTGACTAGAATTGAAAAGAAACTATTACTGTTGAAGAGTTATTTTCAATGTTACTAAGTCATGAAGTCAGGCTAGAAATGAGCAAAGGAAAAACTCATAGTGACGTAATGCATGATATGAGTGCCAATTATGTACAGAAAGGACAGAATTATGGTAGGCCTAATATTGGTAACAATAATGATAACATAGCTGTGGTTGGAGGATCTGGTGGTAATTCTAGTGGAGAAAAAGATGTTGTTTGTCAAATGTGTTTCATTCCAAGGCATGCAGGTTATAAATGCAAGAACAGATTCAATTATGGCTATGTTACTAGACAAGCTAGAGGCGGTTTCAGGCCTAGAGCTGATCAATCTTTTGGTGGAAATTATGGAAGGAATTACAATAACTATGGTAGAGGATACAATGGTTTTGGTTATGGAAGGGGTTTCAATGGTGGATTTCCAAGAAATTCACCTTTTTAAGGACATGTTGCATTTCAACCACAACTTCAGCCAAGCTTTGTTTATCCGCAGGGAGCTTCTCTTTTCATCCACAACAATCCACCACCAAACATGTTTGCAGGGCATGCTGCTCTCAATCCTGCAAATAGCCTCAATTCAGTGAATGTTGCTGCCGACCTTGCAAACTGCAATACTGTTACTGATCCAGCTTGGTATCTTGATTCAGGAGCAACCAATCATGTGACACTAGGTTTACCTGGATTTTGGGGACCAGCACCTGTTCTGTCTTCTCAAGGCTACACCTATTATCTTTCTATATTAGATGATTTCACTAGGTTTACCTGGATTTTTTCCGTTACTGTTAAGTCCAGAACACTACAAACTTTTATAGAGTTCCAAAGAATGATTGAAAACAGCCTTTCTAAGAAAATAAAGTGCCTTCAAACAGACTGGGGTGGGGGTGTTAAATTCCATGTCCATATAGCCGCCAGCAAGATGGTATAATTGAGAGGAAACACAGACACATTGTGGAGACTAGTCTTACAATTCTTGCACAAGCTCATCTACCCTTAAAGTTTTGGTGGAATGCTTTTCATACAGCAACATATCTTATCAACAGGCTACCAACAACTATATTGAACAATAAATCACCTTTTGAGTTATTATTTGGCAAGAAACTTGATCACTCACACATGAGAATTTTTGGATGTGCCTGCTACCCCTATCTCAGATCTTGCAACCATCATAAACTTGAATATACGACTGATGGATGTATTTTTCTGGTTTACATCTCCTTACACAATGGTTATCAATGTCTTCATTCTTCAGGGAGGGTCTATGTTAGCAATCATGTGATTTTTGATGAGCCAACATTTCCTTTTCAGTCTGGTATTGATTTCTCTTCTGTGTCTGCTGCTTGTCAACCTTCTCTTTCCGGTCCTTGTTTATCTCATGTCTCACCACCATTGACTCAACAGACTGCAGCACAACTTAATTTGTCCATTCCTCAGTCTCCCATGGTTTCAGCAAGTGATTCTCATCATTCTCCATTGCCTTTATCAGCTAGTTTGCCTGCTTCACCAACTACTTTACAAACTTTATCTCCTGTCCATTCACCTCAACCATATTCACCAGTATCTCCTCCTCCTCATATTTCACCACCACAACAAAAGCCAACTCGTCATTCTATGATCACTAGATCTAAGGCAGGTGTTTTCAAGCCAAAGATCTATACTACTACTTCTTCATCTATCTCTGCTGAATTTACAACTGTGGCAGCTGTTATAACTGATCCAAAATGGTATAAGGCCATGACACAGGAGTATAAAGCTTTAATAGACAATAAAACATGGACTCTGGTTCCTGCTTCTCACCCTCTTTCCCGTTGTTGGAAATAAATGGGTATTTAGAATCAAATATAATTATGATGGGAGTGAAGGTTTGGTCTTCAATTTTATTCCTCTGGTAATCTTGGTATTGAGTGTTTTTCTGATGCTGATTGGGCCAGTGACAGGGATGATAGAAAGTCTGTTGCTGGTTATTGTGTTTATCTTGGAAGGAATTTGGTTTCTTGGTGTTCAAAGAAGCAAGCTGTGGTTTCTAGGTCCAGTACAGAGTCTGAATATAGGGCCATTGGAATGGCTGCAGCAGAAGTACTTTGGCTTCGATCATTGCTTACTGAAATTGGTGTTCCTCCTAGCTCCACTCCTGTGATATGGTGTGATAATCAAAGTGTAGCAGCTTTGGCCAGTAATCCAAAATTTCACTCTCGCACCAAGCATATTGAATTGGACATACACTTCTTACGTGAGAAAGTAGCTAACAAGAGTCTCCAAGTGCAGTACATTCCAAGATTCGATCAAACAGCAGATATTCTGATCAAACCCTTAGCTTTACAGCCTTTTCATTATCTGCGATCCAAGCTCAACGTTGTTTCCACTGTTGAGCTTGCGGGGGGATGTTAGGAGTTATGATGTTATGATCTCTCTCAGATGATTCCAGAGCTATCCAGCTGATTTAAGTTCTGCTTAAGCTTTTGGGTTACACTGCATTTGATTTGTTACAATTAAGCATTGTATGTATGTGTATCAGATTGTACAGGTGTCATGTTGTTATTGGTCCATTCCAAAATTTGTTACTAAGTCAGTTATCCAGCCAGAGAGTGAGTTAGCTTTGTTAAGCTTCTATAAATATAGAGCTTTGAGCTAAGCAATATAAGAATTTTCCTATCAATTTTCTCTGAGTTTCTTTAAATCCAAACACGGTTCTATAAACTCTAATAGTGCCAAGCAACAAATAAAGTAGTCCAAACGAGATTCATGAAACTGGACTTTTTTTCTAAAAAGGGCCTAAATAAACAAGACCAAAATTTGCACGCAATAGCAAATATGGTGGGTACAATGCACAATTCAAGCCATTTTTCAACATTTTCGCATTCCCCTGAAAGCTCACATGCATGCATGAATCATGTTCTAATCAATTTCATGGCAAAAATTGGAACGCAAGCACGGATCGGAGCATAAGGACAATGTCACGATTCAACATTCTCAGCTAGACGAACGTGCATCACTTTTGGAAAGTAATCTAGCAATTTGTATTGCTTAACCAATTAATGGCTTGGCCATGTCACGATTGGTCCACATTAAGCACATGGCAAGATCAAACAAAATATCACAGCTAGCTCAATGATACTACCCAAAATGAGAAGACAAATACGGCCAGTTACATCATTATTGCTAGTAAACTCTTTTACGAAAGGAAATATGAATATCCCTCTTAATCACTTTCCAACATTATCATTATTTTGTACATATAACAGAACACGTTCTCTCTTGTAAAGAAGTCAAGAAAACAGTTTCAGTATTCATATCAATAACAATGGAATCCAAAATCATTCACAGCTTTCTTCTCCTTTGGACACTCGAAAACTTTCTTACCTGGCTAAAGCTGTAAAAATTGTTCAAACTCATTTGATCGATAACTTTCAGACACAATAATGTATATGAATGCTACATTTACATGTGAAATAAAAAGTGATAGTATTTGATAAATATAATTTGAGAATAAGAATTTTGATAAAACTAGTAAACAAATTATAGCTTTTAGTCAAAGAATTATAAGATAAAATCATATTAGCTTCCAAACTATATTTGTAAGCTACAAGCCACCAAGCCTTTGGCCTGGTGGTGAGGGCTGCTGCCCTCTAAATTGAAGCAGCAGTTCGATCCCCTACAATTATATTGTGGGGGTAAAATCCTTCCTTAGGCTTTGAGTGAAGGTCAGTCTGTTTCCTTGCCCAAGTGTGAAGGTCAGTCTGCTTCCTTGTCCAAGTGTGAGGAGTAGAAATCTCTCAAATATTAGTGAGGGCTTAAAATTTGGGCAGTGCAATTGTGGGGGTAAAATCCTTCCTCAGGCTTTGAGTGAAGGTCAGTCTGCTTTCTTGCCCAAGTATGAGGAGTAGACATCCCTCGAATATTAGTGAGGACTTAAAATCTGGGCAGTGCTCCATACGAATTAATGTAAACTAGTCCCATGCTTCCTTGCCCAAGTGTGAGGAGTAGACATCCCTCGAATATTAATGAGGGCTTAGTGAAGGTCAGTCTGCTTCCTTGCCCAAGTGTGAAGGTTAGTCTGCTTCCTTACCCAAGTGTGAAGGTTAGTCTGCTTCCTTGCCCAAGTGTGAGCTCTCGAATATTAATGAGGACTTAAAATCTGGGGAGTGCAATTGTGGGGGTAACTTGGGCTTAAAATCTGGGCAGTGCAATTGTGGGGGTAAAATCCTTCCTCAGGCTTTGAGTGAAGGTCAGCTTCCTTGTCCAAGTGTGAGGAGTAAACATCCCTCGAATATTAGTGAGAGCTTAAAATCTGAGTAGTGCTCCATACGAATTAATATAAACTAGTCTCATGCTTCCTTGCCCAAGTGTGAGGAGTAGACATCCCTCGAATAGTAGTGAGGGCTTAAAATCTGGGCAGTGCTCCATACGAATTAATGTAAACTAGTCTTAGACATAGTCTGATTTGTAAATATCAGTTATAGTCTCATAGTATATGAGTTGTAATCCTGAGCAATAGTCTCATGTTTCAAAAATATATATTTGTAAGCTACCAACACTTCAGAGATGTTACTTAAAGCTAAAACTTCTCAATACTATTACCATTCTAAAATCACTAAGATTAATTTTAAGGACATGCTATTGTTGACTGGAGGTCTGGCTTTCATTATAAATACTTTGGTATATGGCAATCTTATGAGTGTTCTTGCATTACAAATCAAATCAAGCACACACTTACAACCTAAAATACTCTCCTCTCATGGAAAGAGTTCATTGTCTCAGAGGGAATGATGAGCAGATTTCTCTTACCCTATTGTTTGATTCTTATTTCCTTATTTACCACAGACCAAGATGCTCTGCTTGCCCTGAAAGCTCACATAACTCATGATCCAACCAATTTCTTGGCCAAAAATTGGAACACAAGTACTGCCATCTGTAATTGGACAGGTGTCACTTGTGACGTCCATAGCCATCAAGTCACAGTCTTGAACATTTCTGGCCTAGATCACGCTGGCACAATCCCTTCTCAACTTGGGAATCTTTCTTCACTGGAAACACTCAACTTTTGTTTTAACTGACTATCTGGTTCCATTCCCTCTGCCATCTTCACTATATATATGTTGAAAAATTCAAATCAAATTACATGTTCAAAGTTTGGCCAAAATTGTTCAAAGCCAAATTGTTCAAAGTTTGGCTAAAAATTAGGTAATCACCAAACAAACTTTGACAATTTTAAAGGTTTGGTGAAATAGTGCTACCATGCATTCCTATAAATAGCTATTGCTCTTCATTTGTTAAGGCATCCCACAATTGAAAGCAATTGCAAGTGAAACAATTGAGAGAGTTGAGAGAGCTTCCACTTGAGTTCTAGGAGAATTCATTTAGGTGTATTGGGGTATTGGGTTTTTGTGAGTTTTTCCCAATTTGTAAATTCTCATTTGTTAGTAAAATTATTTTCCAGTCTTTGCCCGTGGATGTAGGCTTTACGCCGAACCATGTAAATTATTGTGTCAATTTTCTTTGAAATTGTTTACACCACATTTAAGTTTCTCTAGAAGTCACACTTACCATCAATTGGTAATCTGCACAACCCGCGCTTCCGCACAACAATTGGTATCAGAGCCGAAGGTTCGTACTTGGGGTATACAGTACTATTCATAGATACAATACTAGATACGACCATTTGTGCTTGGAGAACAGTCTATTGTAAGTAATGTGTATTTTTGCATGTCTAGGAAAGTTCTGTCAATAAGACGATAAGAGTCTAAGGAGTTTGGGTTTTAAGTGGGACTATTGTGACCCTTCCATTCTCCTAGGAACTTTCTGGTGCATTTATTCACGCGAAATAAACATCATATAGACTGTTTTTCAAGTGTGCATAGTTGTTGAAGGCACTGATTATTTGAGGTTGAGAAAGATGGCAGAAGCGTCGTCGTCGTCTTCGTCAGTAATGACTACTATGACTAATGCAAAGTTTGAAGTGGAGAAATTTGATGGTACCAATAATTTTGGTATGTGGCAATGTGAGGTGTTGGATATCTTATGTCAGCAAGAGCTGGATCTCGCTCTAGAAGAAAAGCCTGAAAATATGGATGACAAGGAGTAGACAAAAATCAATAGACAGGCATGTGGTATTATTCACCTATGTCTGACTAAAGATCAGAAATACTCTGTCATGAGGGAGACATCAACAAAGAATTTGTAGAAGACATTGGAAGAAAAATATATGAAGAAAAGCCTTGAAAACAGGTTTTATATGAAAAAGAAACTCTATCGATTCACG
Source organism: Murraya koenigii (assembly GCA_025617385.1). Taxonomy (NCBI): domain Eukaryota; kingdom Viridiplantae; phylum Streptophyta; class Magnoliopsida; order Sapindales; family Rutaceae; genus Murraya; species Murraya koenigii. Next base: position 22,914,779 of record CM046816.1, read on the forward strand.
TATGCACCTAGTATATCGATGAATGATCATGTGAACTCATTCAATAAAATATTAGCTGATTTGCTAAATTTGGATGAGAAATTTGAAGATGAAGATAAGGCATTGCTGCTGTTGAATTCACTTCCTGATGAATATGACCATCTCACTACCACTTTGCTTCATGGGAAGGATAGTGTCACATTTGATGCTGTATGTAGTGCACTATATAATGCTGAGACTAGAAAGAAAGATAAAAAGGATCACAGAGATACAGTTGTAGAAGTATTGACAGCAAGAGGTCGTTCACAAAGCCGCAAACCTAAAAAAGGGGCAAATCTAAAGGTAGGCCTGCCAAAGATGAATGTACTTTTTGTCGCGAGAAAGGGCATTAGAAAAAGAATTGTCCTAAGTTACAAAAGGGCAAGGCTATTTCTGATGCATGTGTAGCCGAGCATGATGAGAAGTTAGAATTTAGTCTGGTTGGCATAACATTGACATGTCAATCGGATGAGTGGATTTTGGATTCGGGTTGTACTTGTCATATGCGTCCTAATAAGGGCTGGTTTTCTACTTCAAGGAGCTAGATGGTGGAGTTATTTTTATGGGCAATAACAATGCTTGTAAAACCATGGGAATAGGTTCAATCCAATTGAAGAATCATGATGACTCAATCCAAGTCTTGACAGAAGTTCGCTATGTACCAAGTTTAAAGAAAAATCTCATCTCATTAGGAGTCCTAGAATCCAAAGGGCTTACAATCACTATGAGAGATGGATTCTTGAAGGTAGTAGCTGGTGCACTGACGATGATGAAAGGCACAAGAAGAAATAACTTGTACTATTTCCAAGGGAGTACAGTTATTGAATTAGCATCAACAGTTTCGAGAAAGGATGCAGATTCAGAGGCAACCAAGTTGTGGCATATGTGTTTGGGACATGCCGGTGGAAAAGCTTTGCAAACTTTGGTTAAGCAAGGCTTATTGAAAGGTGCAAATTCTTACAAATTGGAATTTTGTGAACATTGTGTTCTAGGCAAGCAAACAAGAGTAAAGTTTGGTTCAGCAATTCACGATACAAAAGGAATTCTGGACTATGTTCACAATGATGTGTGGGGTCCTACTGGAATAGCTTCTTTGGGAGGTATGCACTATTTTGTTACTTTTATTGATGATTATTCAAGAAAAGTATGGGTGTATTTGATGAAGAACAAAAATAAAGTTTTGAGTATATTTCTGAAATGGAAGAAGATGGTCGAGACTCAGACTGGTCGAAAGGTTAAAAGACTTCGCTCAGATAATGGCGGTGAGTACAAGAATGATCCATTTTTACAAATATGCCGAGATGAGGGCATTGTGCGACACTTCACTATTCGAGGTACACCACAATAGAATGGGGTGGCAGAACGCATGAACCGAACTATACTGGGGAAAGTTTGGTGTATGTTGTCCAATGCTGGATTGGGCAAGGAATTTTGGGCTGAGGCTGTTGTATATGCGTGCCATCTGATTAATCGTTTGCCATCAGTTGCAATTGAGGGCAAAATACCTATGAAAATGTGGACTGGTAAACCTGCTACTGATTATGATACTTTACATGTCTTTGGTTCCACTACTTATTATCATGTAAAGGAATCTAAGTTAGATCCAAGAGCGAAGAAAACATTGTTTATGGGTATAACTAGTGGAGTAAAAGGATACTGTTTATGGTGTCCAGATACGAAGAAGATCATTTTCAGCAGAGATGTGACTTTTGATGAATTAGTCATGTTAAAACAAAAGGATTCACAAAAGGATGGCAATACCAATAGTACTCCACAGCATGTGGAGCTTGAAAAGGTTCAAGATGATTCAGCTAGTGTTGAAGAGGTAGATGATTCTCAATCAACCGAAGATGAAGAAGAGGTTCTGACTCAGGAACCTTTAGAGCAACAAGATTCAATTGCATATAGAAGGCCACGAAGAGAGATTCGTAGACCTGCTCGCTTTATTGATATGGTGGCCTATGCACTTCCAATTGTAGATGGTGATGTTCCTTCCACTTACAGAGAAGCAGTAAGTAGCCCTGAAAATATACAGTGGAAGCAAGCAATGGATGAAGAAATGCAGTCTCTTCAAAAAAATAGAACTTGAGAGTTAGTTACATTGCCTAAAGAAAAAAAGGCAATTAGTTGCAAATGGGTATATGCAAAAAAATGACGGATTTCCTCGTAAGGATAAAATTTGATACAAGGCTAGATTGGTAGCAAAGGGTTACGCTCAGAAAGAAGGAATAGACTACAATGAGGTATTTTCTCCAATTGTGAAACATTCGTTTATTCGGATTTTGCTAGCCATTGTTGCGCAATATGATCTTGAGCTAGTTCAACTTGATGTGAAAACTGCGTTCTTACACGGTGATTTGGAAGAGGAAATCTACATGACTCAGCCAGATGGATTTAGAGTTGCTGGAAAAGAAAATTAGGTTTGCAAACTGACAAAGTCACTTTATGGATTGAAACAATCTCCAAGGCAGTGGTACAAGCGATTTGATCGGTTTATGAAAGGGTAAAGGTACACAAGAAATAAATTTGATCATTGTGTGTATTTTCGCAAGCTACAAGAAGGATCTTTCATATATTTACTCTTGTATGTCGATGATATGCTAATAGCATCTAAGAATAAAGATGAGATTGAGAAGTTGAAAACTCAACTCAATCAAGAATTTGATATGAAAGATCTAGGTGAAGCTAAGAAGATTCTTGGCATGGAGATATGCAGAGATAAAGCTTGTGGTAAAGTCAGCTTGTCTCAGAAGCAATATTTGAAGAAGGTATTACAACAGTTTGGCATGAATGATCAGAAAAAATCTGTAAGTACCCCATTGGCTTCTCATTTCAAGCTTTCTGCACAACTATCTCCTTCAACGGATGAGGAACAAGAATACATGTTGCAAGTTCCGTATTCAAATACAATTGGTAGCTTGATGTATGCAATGGTGTGTGCAAGGCCTGACATTTCACAAGCAGTTAGTGTGGTGAGCAGATATATGCATAATCCTAGTAAAAGACATTGGCAAGCTGTGAAATGGATTCTACGGTACATTTAGAAAACCGTTGATGTTGGTTTACTGTGTGAACGAAATGACACACTTGGTCAAGGTGTGATTGGGTACGTTGATTCTGATTATGCTGGTGATATAGACAAACGACGGTCAACCACTGGATATGTATTTACTCTTGCTAGAGGGCCAATTAGTTGGAAGTCTACACTACAATCTACAGTTGCGCTGTCAACCACGAGAGACCGAGTATATGGCAATTACGGAGGCTATTAAAGAGGCTGTTTGGTTACAAGGTTTGCTTGAAAACTTGGGATTGATCCAGGAGCATGTTAACTTGTATTGTGACAGTCAAAGTGCTATTCACTTAGCAAATAATCAAGTTTATCATGCGCGTACGAAACATATTGACTTACGATTTCACTTTGTGCGGAAAATTATTGATGAGGGGAAGATTCTTCTTCAGAAAATCAAGATTGCAGAGAATCCCGTAGATATGTTGACCAAGGTGGTGACAACGATCAAGTTTGAGCATTGTCTAAACTTGATCAATATCCTGAAAGTTTAAAACAGTGAGAAAGGTAGAGATTGGAGGATCATTTTATATACAAGGAAGTTCAGTAATATTTTGCACTACGGTTGGCTTAATCACAAATTTTGGGTACGTAGGCAGTCACAGAGATGCAGCCACTTTGGGAATGATGGTTCGTTGGTAGTCGGCTCAGATTTGGATAAATCTTCACCGAGGCGGAGAATTGTTAAAAAATTCAAATCAAAGCACATGTTCAAAGTTTGGCCAAAATTGTTCAAAGCCAAATTGTTCAAAGTTTGGCTAAAAATTAAGTAATCACCAAACAAACTTTGACAATTTTAAAAGTTTGGTGAAATAGTGCTACCATGCATTCCTATAAATAACTACTGTTCTTCATTTGTTAAGGCATCCCACAATTGAAAGCAATTGCAAGTGAAGCAATTGAGAGAGTTGAGAGAGCTTCCACTTGAGTTCTAGGAGAATTCATTTGGGTGTATTGGGGTATTGGGTTTTGTGAGTTTTTCCCAATTTGTAAATTCTCATTTGTTAGTAAAATTATCTTCCAGTCTTTGCCCGTGGATGTAGGCTTTACGCCGAACCATTTAAATTATTGTGTCAATTTTCTTTGAAATTGTTTACACCACATTTAAGTTTCTCTAGAAGTCACACTTACCATCAATTGGTAATCTGCACAACCCGCGCTTCCGCACAACAATATACACTGAAAATTGTTAGTCTCCGTGAAAATCAGCTCCCTGAGAAATTCCTGAAAATATTTGCAGTAATCTTCCTTTTATGGAATTCCTTTCTTTGTCACGAAAAATGTTCCATGGCGGAAGAATACCATCCACTCTATCAAATTGCACATATTTAAGAATCTTAAGTTTTGCATTCAATGATTTCTCGGGGGGGCATACCTAAGGAAATCGTTAATATGACAAAACTTGAGGAATTATATCTTGGCCGTAACAGACTCCAAGGTGCGTATGATCACGGAGTTAATGAAAATTGTTCCATAAGTTGTAAATGTAATTATACAGCTTTCACACGTTGATTAATTTGCAGGAGAAATTCCTCGAGAGTTTGCCAAAATCTTGCCGAACTGGAGCTGATGTTGTCATCAGAAAACAAACTCCAAGGTCTGATTATAAACTTTTTGCAGTTTTATCTTAGTCTGCTTGCTTCTGTATTCATTCGCTTGTTCTTTAATTATGCTATGGTTTATTGTTTTTCTTTAAGATAGAGACAAAGCTCTCTCTCTCTCCCCTCAAGCGTCTCATTATTTAATTTATGCAGATTAAAAAAAAGATTCTAATTTTCTTTCGTTATATTGCCACTTCCATTTTGAAGCTCCGAATTAAGTTGATCAAATTAATGATGTTTCATTCTTATTCCTGACAACCAAATTCTTATATAGTTGAAGAGTTAATTGTTGTTATGACATTCCTCAGGCAATAAATTGTTTGCGCATATATTATTGAACCTAATTTGCAGGAGAAATTCCACAGGAGTTGGGGAATCTTGCAGGATTGGAGACATTACAATTGTTCCATAATTTTTTAACCGGTATCATTCCTTCATCTATCTACATTGAATTTGTAATTGTCATTTAATGGCTGTACTGGTGACTTCCCTTATGATATATATATATATTCCGCTTCTTAATTAAAAGATTTTACGTCTCTCGTTATAAATTCTTAGATGGGGATGTATGGTTACCACAATATAATATTATCTATTTTTTTATTAGAAACTAATGTGTTTATGCAACAGTATAAAAAAAAAAAAGAGAAGTTCAGTTCACATGACTTAGGCTTGCTACGGGCGAATATTTACACTTAGGCTTTTACTTCTCATCACGATTTTGATAATTTCTTAACCTTCCCAATTAGGTTGTAGCAATTTGTATGTAAATAACTAAAGCATATTAAAGCTAGCAATGATGTACGGATGAGTGGTGATAAAAGTGTATATGTTTTTATGTATTATTTGTTGTCTGAAACAAATCTAAATATAATTTTTTGAAAATATAGATAAGATATCACATGAAATCAATAATCATTTACTGCGATGAGAATTCATATAGTCATTACATATAAAATATACTAAAAATTTTGAGAAAATAACATACACACCCCTAAAGCTTGAGGAAATGGTCACCAATGCCTCTAAATTTTTAACAAAGGACGCCAAGATTCCATTTTTATCATCATTTGACATTATACTATTTAAATAATGTAATTTATACAATAGATTAATAATATTAAAATATGTTAGTATTTTAGTAAATTTAAATATGCAAATTATTATATTTATTTTATGAAAATATTTTTTTATTGTAGGATTTTAAATAAATATTTGCATTAAATACATTTTACAAGTAAAAAAAACTCACATACTAATATGTTAAAATTATTATTTTACTTAACATTCAAAATAAATTAAATATTAAAATATTTTTTAAATATTGAAATATTTTTTAAAATTTATATATTATTACATTTATTTTAATGTTATATTCTATTTATTATAAAACATTGGAGATAAATTTTTTTTGGATAATAAAAGTAAATGGTATTATGGTTAAAAGAGGGTTTTAATGTCTTATTTTGAAAACTTGGAAGTGTTGGTGGCCATTTCCTCAAAATTTAGGGGTGTATATGTCTTTTTTCCAAAAAATTTTGTTTCAAAATACAATCTTATGTTCATTAAAATTTTACATTACTAATTTAAATTAATATTAAACTATGTAGTATCTTTCGCTATGTTAATTTATTTAACAAATGTGAATATTGGAATTAATAATATATATAATAACTTAATAAAAATATAATTTAATACTTGGTTAACATTTTATCTATGTATACTAATTCAGTTTAAACTAGCATTTAGAAAATTTTAGTTACTTGTATTCATTTCATGATATAAAAGTGTATATTTATACTAATTTACCATTATCAATAAAATGCTTTGAGACAAATAATCTAATTTATATTAGCATACTTAAAATACTTGCATTAATTATATTTTGAAAAATGTTTATTTGCGTTTATTATATATAAACATATGGATTCAAATTTTCTTAGTTACTAAAGTCAAAGGCTATAAATGTATAATAGTGAAAAACGGATTTGTATGCTTATTTTTCTAACCTAGGGAGTCTATGTATACATTTAAGCAACTAGATGTCATCTTCCCTATTATTAAGGCATTTGTTAATTTGCAGGAGAAAATCCGCTGGAAATCTTACAAAATTAGAGATGTTACGGCCAAGTAATAATTTCTTGTACGTAGGCTTCACTAATGAAATGCATGTGTGCTAACTTCGTAAAATATTTGACGTGGAATCACTAATTATCGTTAAATCATTGGAAATGCTATCACTAATGTTGATGCAGTTTTTCCCGCGTGTCTTCAAACAGTGCCTCCAAACAGTGCCTTCAAACAGCTCGAGCAGGACTGTTTGAACCTTCACTCGCGACTTCAAACAGTGCCTTCAAATAGCTCGAGCAGGACTGTCTGAACCTTCTACTCGCGACTTCAAACAGTGCCTTCAAACAGCTCGAGCAGGACTGTCTGAACCTTCTGCTCGCGACTTCAAACAGTGCCTCGATCCTTCTCCTCGCAATAAGCTCGATCTCGAGCAGGATTGCCTCCTTCGTCCTGTTCCACTGTCTTTTCAGAACGGAGATCTCCCGGTCCTGTACTTACAGAAAACAGGGTCAGGGGTCGCCGGGCATGTTCCGGCGAAAACCCTCCGACGCTCAAGTCAGTAATCGAGTTGTTCTTTTTGGTATCTCCCTTAGTGAAGGAGACCGGAAAGATAAAAGGGATATTTTTTCGCCCTCCCTTTTTGAATAGATATGGTTTTTTTCAGAAAATCAAAGTAAGAGAAGTCAGAATAGGAAGAACCTGTGAATGAATTTTTCCAACCCTTTCTGAATTAGAATTGCCAACCCTTGTAACGTACCCCTTCGTATCCTTTTATACTCCATTTTTCCCGCTCTTTTTATTTCCAGGCAGTCCACTCCCATGTTGGTGGTGTCTGGGTCCCTCTGACAGCCGCGATTGGTGTAATATTCCACAGGGATCGCGGCTATCTCCTTAACCCGGTTCACGTGGCGGATCACCATGTCGGGTATATGCGCTAGGAATGATGACACCGTAGGGGCATGTCTGAGCCATCGACAGCGATGATCACCACCATACCATGCGGGGTCCTGGTCAGACATTAAAAGGTGTGCCAGGATTCTGAGAAAACGGGTCGGGTTGCCTTGGGCCGGGTCTTACATTCCCTTCGTCCCATGACTGGCGCAACCCAGTTGTACTCGGGGACCTACATTCTGCTAGTAGGAAAGGTGTGCTCGGTTTCGACCTTGACTAGCTTTGACTGGGGTGGACGACCTCGAGCAGAGAATGGAGTGCTCGGAGCTCGAGCGGCTCTGAATTCCTCGACCTTGACTAGCTTTGACTGAACCCGATGACCTCGAGCTGACATAGGGGTGCTCGGGGCTCGAGCGGCTCTGAATTCCTGACCGCGACCACCTTTTATGAGATCGTCCTGGTGAGGTCGGGACTTCTGCTCGAGCTAGACTATCCTCGGGGTTTCTTATTCGAGCTGGAAGGGCCTCGAGGAGACCTGCCCGATATTACCCAAACACCGGTCCCCGGTTTCAGTCTTTTGAGTGAGCGAGATAAGGCTGAAACTCGTTGATGATGGGCGAGTCGCGGCCTTTACGCTTCCCACGTTTCCCAGTTGTCTCCCACTTCAATCACGAGCTCTGGCCAAGGAGTTCTTCTGCTCGGGCCTGCAATTGACCCAAGCTAGGCACCGTCCCGCCTAAAACGTAGGCTTTGGGACTTCTGGCCGTAGCGTTCTTTTGGGGCTTCTGCTCGGGCCTGCAATCGACCCAAGCTTCTTCTGCTGATACTCCTGCTCGGGCCTGCAATTAACCCAAGCATGGCGCCGTCCCGTTGGGACTTCGGCCAGGAGCTTTTCTTGATCTTACGCCGGCACTGCAATTGACCCAGCGTCTTCGTCGTAACTCCTGCTCGGGCCTGCAATTGACCCAAGCATGGCACCGTCCCGTTGGGACTTCTGGCCAAGGAGTTCTTCTTGAACTTCTGCCCGGGCCTGCAATTGACCCAGGCGTCTTCTGCTGTAACTCCTGCTCGGGCTTGCAATTGACCCAAGCATGGCACCGTCCCGTTGGGACTTCTGGCCAAGGAGTTCTTCTTCTGTTAGTCCTGCTCGGGCCTGCAATTGACCCAAGCTTCTTCTGCTGATACTCCTGCTCGGGCCTGCAATTGACCCAAGCATGGCACCGTCCCGTTGGGACTTCTGGCCAAGGAGTTCTTCTTGAACTTCTGCCGGGCCTGCAATTGACCCAGGCGTCTTCTGCTGTAACTCCTGCTCGGGCCTGCAATTGACCCAAGCATGGCACCGTCCTGTTGGGACTTCTGGCCAAGGAGCTCTTCTTGATCTTCTGCTCGGGCCTACAATTGACCCAAGCTTCTTCTTGCGATACTCCTGCTCGGGCCTGCAATTGACCCAAGCATGGCACCGTTGGGACTTCTAGCCAAGAAGTTCTTCTTGACTTTTGCTCTTCATCTTAAACTTACATTATGAATGTCTTTCTTATTCTTACATACATTTATACTTTTACATATCCCATTTTGGGAAGAAATCTTACACTAGCATTTCACAATACAAGGGAACTTACTGGATATACTTCCTCAGGAGTTGTGCGTTCCACGGCCTCTTGACCTCTCGTCCGTCTGGATGAGCTAGCCGGTATGCTCCTGCCTTCCATTCCTTGATTCCCCCCTCGAGTCGAGTGAGGTTATCGGCATGGTTTCTTTGGCAGCTACGGCGTAGCAGCTCCTCGCCACCCTCTGGCTGCCTTTCACGACCCCTACAGCCCCATTTACTCGATACTTTAGGGCTAAGTAATGGGTGGATAGCACGCATTGGCTGATCCTCATGAATGGCCTCCCTAGAATCGCCTGGTACGGGCTAGCTTCATCTACCACCACGAAATCCAGCATCATGTTCTTCTCGAAAGGCTTTGAGCCCATGGTTACTGCCAGTTTGATGATTCCCAGAGGTATTAGCTTTCCTCCCCCGAATCCTTTCAAGGAAGTGCTCGTCTGCTCGAGGCTCGCGCCTGTTATTCCTAAATCTTCGAGTGTGGATTTGAAGAGAATATCCACCGAGCTCCCCGAGTCAACCAGTATTCGATCAACTTCCTTGTTTGCTACGCTGGCTTTTACCACCAGGGCATCCTCGTGGAAGTCTGACACCCTCCTCGTCTCCAGTCCAGTCCACATAATTGGCACTGCGAACCTTGGCCTTCTTGGCGGCGAGGAGCATCGAGCAAGTACTTCTCGGTAGCATGCGGCATACCGGCGATAGTTTTTCAGGCCCTATTTGAACTTCACGCCATCGTGGGCCCTCCCGAGATTACCCTCGTGGACTGGCGATTCAGTGTCTATTTCGTAGGCTCGGTCATCTTCTTCGACTCGCTGCTCAACCACCGAGTGCCCCCTCGACAAACTCATCCAAGTCCAGATTCTAACCGGATCCTCCACTGGTTTTCAAATCACTGGCACTTCGATATGGAGTGGCAGTGGCCACCATGGAAACGGCGAACCGCCCTTGTTCTTCTTGCCGGTGGCTTGGCCATCGGCGTTGGAGGGCTCGGCGGTCCTCGTTCCTCGACTACTTGAAATATCTCTTGAGAGATACCTTGACCTCAGTATCATTGTTCATAGCGAGGCTCTGTTCCACCATTTGTATCGCCCTATCCCTTGGGAAGCTTCCGGTGGGGTGGCGATGAGCGATCAGCCTCAGTAGTGGCTCACCTCAGGTCTGTTTGGTGGCTGGTTGCGGGATGTGTGGTCATCATGACGCCTGTACTCTCTGTGATCCTGGCCCAGAGACCTGCGAGGTGGCAGGGGAACCATCCGTGGTGGGGGAGCTCTCTGGTAAGGGTTGTATAGGGCAGCCCGGTCTCTTGCTGCTTTTGAAGCTTGTGCCCCTCGGGCAGGACCCCCTTTCTCCTTCCTCCTTGCTCCATTGACCTGCTCATTCCTCAGTTTGGCGGCTTTTTCTTCTTCAATTACCATATCCAGTTTTACCTGCTCATACGCATCCGAATACGAACGGATCGAAGGACTCCGCAGGTTATACCATGGTCTCCCCATCCGAATACCATCCTTCAATCCTCTCAGAGCTTGGGGATGGTTAAACGCACCAAGATCTAGAACCGATCTATGGTATCTTTTGATAAACTCCCGGAGAGATTCTCCCTCCTTCTGCCTTACTTCTGACAGCTCCATCATGTCATCTTCAGGGGTCACTGCGCCCCGGAATTGCTCTGTGAACTCCCTGCACATCTGTTCAAAGCTCAAGATGCTTCCCCGTGGGAGTCTGCGGTACCATTCTCTCGCTCTTCCCTCCAGGGTGAGTGGGAAGGCCCGACATCTCTGAGCTGCTGACAATCCTTGCACCCCTGTCATGTCGTTGAACCGTTCTATGTGCACTAATGGATCACTTTTCCCTGAGAACTTCAGATCTGGGAAGCGGAAGTCACGTGGGATCGTGACACCCATGATCTCCGTCGAGAGTGGAGATTCGTTATCCAGCATTATTCGCCAGCTTGGGCTCTTTCCGTTCCCCCGGAGGTCTTCCACAACTTGTGCCAACTGCGCACCTCCCCCTCCAACTCCTCCGCACGAGAGGTTGGGGCTGTATCCTGCAAATGCTGACGAGATCCCCTTTCCTCCATGTTTGTTTCTTCCCTCACTGCAACATTTGGTGCCCTAGGTCTTTGGGCTTCATCTCCCACATTTTCCCGAACATGAGCATTCCCTCGGCTGGACTCCGGGACATCATTACATGCTTTTCTCTGTCCCTCCCTGAGTTCTTGCAATAGGGAAGTCAGAGTCTCCATCTGTTTCTCCATCCGATCCATTCTTTCCTGGATCTCCCTATTCTGGGCCTCATTGGCCACTTCTTTCAAAGTTCTCGATTCTTGGGACTTACTCCTCTTGATTGTTTCCCTCATCGTTGCGTTGTGTGTCTTGAATGTATTAGGAAATCGAGGCTTTTGTGCTCGATCCCACGAGCGGCGCCAAAGATGTTGATGCGATTTTCCGCGTGTTTTCAAGCGATTGCCTCAAGCAGTGCCTTCAAGCAGCTCGGCGGGACTATTTGAACCTTACGCTCGCGACTTCAAGCAGGTGCCTTCAAGCAGCTCGAGCGGGACTCAGTGCACGAACCTTACGCTCGCGACTTCAAGCGAGTGCCTCGATCCTTCTCCTCGCGATAAGCTCGATCTCGAGCGGGATTGCCTCGCTCGTCCTGTTCCACTGTCTTTTCGAGCGGAGATCTCCGGTCCTGTACTCACGAGAAAGCAGGTCGGGGTCGTCGGACATGTTCCAATGAAAACCCTCCGACGCTCAAGTCGATGATCGGGTTGTTCTTTTTGGTATCTCCCTTAGTGAAGGAGACCGGAAAGATGAAAGGGATATTTTTTCGCCCTCCCTTTTTGAATAGATATGGTTTTTTCAGAAAATTAAAGTAAGAGAAGTCGGAATAGGAAGAACCTGTGAATGAATTTTTCCAACCCTTTCTGAATCAGAATTGTCAACCCTTGTAACGTACCCCTTCGTTTCCTTTTATACTCCATTTTTCCCGCTCATTTCATTTCCAGGCTGTCCACTTCCATGTTGATGGTGTCCGGGTCCCTCCGACGACCGCGATTGGTGTAATATTCCACAGGGATGCGTGCTGTCTCCTTAACCCGGTTCACGTGGTCAGATCACCATGTCGGGCATGTGCGCTAGGAATGATGACACTGTGGGGGCATGTGCCGGCCATCGGCAACGATGATCACCACCGTACCATGCGGGGTCCTGGTCGGACATTAAAAGGTGTGCGGGATTACGAGAAAGCGGATCGGGTTGCCTGGGCGGATCTTACATTCCCTTCGTCCCATGGCTGGCGCAACCCAGTTGTGCTCGGGGACCTACATTCTGCGAGCAGGAAAGGTGTGCTCGGTTTCGACCTTGACCAGCTTTGACTGGGGTGGACGACCTCAAGCAGAGAATGGAGTGCTCGGAGCTCGAGCGGCTCTGAGTTCCTCGACCTTGACTAGCTTTAGGGGTGGCAAAACGAATAAACGAATCAAAATTTTCAAACCCGTATTCGATTCGTTTAATTAACGAATCGAATCGAATTCACCCATTTATTAAACGAATCAATTTTTTCAAACCCAAACCCATTTAATTCGCATCGAATCGAATCGAATAAACGAATCCTGACCCATATTGCCACCCTTACCATTTATTAAACGAATTCTAAACGAATAAACGAATCAAAATTTTCAAACCCGTATTCGATTCGTTTAATTAACGAATCGAATCGAATTCACCCATTTATTAAACGAATCAATTTTTTCAAACCCAAACCCATTTAATTCGCATCGAATCGAATCGAATAAACGAATCTTGACCCATATTGCCACCCCTAACTAGCTTTGACTGCACCTGATGACCTCGAGCTGACATAGCGGCTCTGAATTCCTGACTGCGACCACCTTTTATGAGATCGTCCTGGTGAGGTCGGGACTTCTGCTCGAGCTAGACTATTCTCAGAGTTTCTTATTCGAGCTGGAAGGGCCTCGAGGAGACCTGCCCGATATTACCCAAACAACTAATAAATAATTTCTTAAAAGACACCATAGTAAAAGAAATCGATAATTTTACTAATATTAAATAGTTGTATCTTCACCGTAATAGCTCAAGGTACGCATCGTGACAGAATTATTTATCTAAATGCACTTCTAGTCATCATTCAGTGATATTTTACCTTAAACAATGATGCTTATTTTTAAATATTGTGAAGATTAGTCGGAAAATTAGAAATTATTGATTTGCTCATAGATAAGAAATTTGAAAAGAAATTATTTTACTGAAATATTTTATTTTATCTTGTTGTAATTGAAATACTGCTGGGCGCCTTTTTTTTTGCCGTCACTGGGGCTTGATTTATTTTAATAGTAGCAGCCACCGACTTAGGCTTTTACTTTTCGCTACTCAATTTGATTTATTCGTTTAAACCACATAATCTATCTATCTCTCACCTATTGCTTACTCAAATCGCATACATATCTTACCTATTAATTTTTACAAATATTAGTCAAATATATTTTATTACATTTCTCTTATAACTTCTCCAAATGTGCATTATAAATACTTAACCCTCCCTTTAATTTACCATACAAAAATGTGCCTTATAAATACTTCACCCTCCCTTTAATTTACCATACAATCTATCTATAACACTTAAATCACATATATATGTTACCTATATTTTACCAAAAAAATGTAAAAAATAAAAGAAAAAGAATATGTGTAGCAATTTGCATATAACTAATAAAGAATATGCGTACCCTTTCAATCTTTCATGGGTGGTTTTCCTTGTGTGTTAGAACTTGTAATAATTGTGTAGTGTATAAATGACTCTTTTTTATAAAAGTGTGTCCGTTTTTATTATATATTATCTATTATCTCCAAAAGAATCTAAATGTAATTCTTTCGAAATACACGTGAGATACCACCTGAAATCGATAATCTCTATAATCTGGAGTTATTGGATCTTGGTCTAAATAAATTAGTTGGTGCTGTCCCAGCTGCAATATTCAACGTGACAACACTCAAAGTACTTGGGCTTGAGAGTGATTCTCCCACGGGAAGTCTTTCTCCATCGCATGGAGTAATAATTTTCGTGGCACCATTCCTCGTTTCGTCTTTAATGCTTCTAAGCTCTCTATGCTGGAGTTGGGAGACAACTCATTCTCCGGTTTTATTCCCAACACATTTGGCAACTTGAGAAACCTTAAGCGGCTAGCTCTAGATGATAATTATTCGACATCTTCAACTCCAGAATTGAGCTTTCTATCCTCGTCGTCAAATTGTAAGTCTTAACACAGATTGACTTATCAATTAATCCACGAGATGGCATTCTTCCACGGACGTCTATCGGTGATCTTTCTCATTCTTTGGAATACTTTCACATGTCCTATTGTAACATTAGTGGCGGCGTCCCTGAAGAGATCAGCAACTTGACCAACTTGACAACCATTAATTTGGGAGGCGATAAATTGAATGGATCAATTCTGATTACTCTCAGCAAATTACAAAAGCTTCAGGGTTTGAGTCTAGAAGATAACAAATTAGAAGGATCAATCCCAGACGATATTTGTCGTTTGGCTAAACTGTATAAGTTGGACTTGCGCGACAATAAGCTTTCTGGGTCAATCCCTGCATGCTTCCGTAATTTGGCTTCTTTGAGGACACTGTCATTGGGTTCCAATGAGTTAACTTCTATTCCCTTAACTTTCTGGAGCCTTAAGGACACTGTCAGAGAATGTAAATTTGAAGGTCTTGGTAAGAGTTGATTTTTTGCTGAATAATTTTTCAGGTGTTATCCCAACGGTAATTGGAGGCTTAAAAACTCTACAATATCTCTTCTTATAATATAATAGATTGCAAGGCTTGATTCCGAATTCATTTGGTGATTTGATAAGCTCGAAGTCCTTGAATTTGTCAAATAATAATCTCTTTGGGACTATTCCTATATCTTTAGAGAAACTCTCATATCTCGAAAATTTAGATCTCTCTTTCAAAAAGCTAGAAGGAAAAATTCCTGAGGGAGGATATTTTGGAAACTTCTCAACTGAATCAGTTGAGGGAAATGAATTACTATGCGGTCCACCCAATTTACAAGCCCCATCATGCAAAACTAGCATCCACCACACCTTATGGAAAAATGCTCTTCTCCAAGGGATTGTTTTGCCATTGAGTACAATATTTATGATATTAGTCATTTTGTTGATTGTAAGATATCGAAATAGAGAAAAATGGCCACCAAATGATGCTAATATGCTGCCAATAGCAATGTGGAGAAGGTTTTCATACCTAGAACTTTGTCGAGCAACATATGGATTCAATGAAAACAATCTAATCAACAGAGAAGACTTTAGCTCTGTTTATAAAGCAAGAATTGGGGATGAGATGGAGGTTGCAGTGAAGGTTTTCAACCTGCTATGTGGAAGAGCGTTTAAGAGTTTCGATTTTGAATGTGAAATGATGAAAAGTATTTGCCATCGAAACCTTATCAAAGTTATCAGCAGTTGTTCAAATGAAGAGTTTAAAGCATTGGTATTAGAATACATGCCTCATGGAAGTTTGGAGAAGTGTCTGTATTCGAGTAACTGCATTTTGGATCTTTTTCAAAGATTGAACATAATAATAGATGTTGCATCAGCTTTGGAATATTTGCACTTAGTTTATTCAGCTCTTGTAATTCATTTTGACTTAAAGCCCAGCAATTATTGTTAGACGATAATATGGTTGCTCATTTGAGTGATTTTGGCATCGCAAAGCTCTTTAACTGGAGAAATCAATCTGACTTAAACACTTGCCACGATAGGCTATATGGCACCAGCTTTGTTCTATGTTAAACATTTTCTATTTATTGTAAACTTCCTAATAAGTTATTCATTTCTCATTATCTTCATTGGATAAGGAAATTATTATTAATAATTTATCTTACTGTGTAATTGTACGTTGCAATTCATAGAGAATGAACAAAAAGGACAAGTATCTGCAAATGGAGATGTTTATAGCTTTGGGATTATGTTAATGGAAACTTTTACTGGAAAGAAACCCACAAACAAAATTTTTAACGAAGAAATGACATTAAAGCATTGGATTAATGATTGGCTACCTATTTCAATTATGGAAGTTGTTGATGCAAATTTGCTAACCTAGGAGGACATACATTTTGTTGCAAAAGAGCACTGCGTGTCATTTGTCTTCAATTTGGCTATGGAGTGCACTGTAGAATCCCTTGAGCAGAGAATCAATGCAAAATAAATTGTAACAAGACTCTCAAAAATCAGAGACTCGTTACTTAGAAATGTTGGAGGCAGATATGTAAGACAATCAAATTTAAATTGATTCTGCCCCCCCCTTCATTGCTAGTTGTCCTCTCCAGAGACTTGAATGGTTACCTTCATATAGGTTTTTGTTGATATGTTTTGTTATTACTATTGCTTGTTTATTTCCCTCTTGCGTACATTCATGCACTTTTTGTTCTCTTTCATATTTGCTTTGGTTTGTATGTAGTTTGCTTTCTAGAGGTAACGCCCATTACGTCTTCCCCTAATTAAATGTATTTTTTTTAATTTTTTATTTAATAAAGGTTCCATAGTACCATCAAGATTCACCGAAAGAAAATTTTTAATTGATTTTCTTTTCTTTGACTAGTAACGAAAATAGTAATCTTTACAGTGAATAACTTCAATAATACTGTAAGAGTATTAGTAGCTATGGCTGTTTTTGAACTTGGAGTCTAAGTAATTTAACAGCAACTAGTCTCTTGTAATATAAGTAAAGTTCTTTTTATTAAGAGTAATAATAGAGTTACAATCAATTTGTACAAATAAGTGTGTATAAACTGATGTAGTATAATGAGATTTGTTATAAAAAATTATCATAGACCCACATAATTTTAAAAAATTATTATTATCACTTTTTAACCAACTTATTCATATTACATTAGTTTGTACTAAATAATATATAGTTCTATCATTATTGTTTTATTAATCTTATCTTGTCTTAATTTTCTCCTATTTTCTTCATAAATCTTTGCTAAAGTTTCATGTTTCCTCTCTTTTTGTTTTTTTTTTCTTCTGCATTAAAATTCTTTTTAAATATTTTATGGAAAAATTAGTTTAGAATATCAATAAATTTTTATTACATCCAAGAGAAAGACAGTTACACTTAGATCAATCTTATTTAATTGAATTATAGGTAATAAAGTTGGTTTAACTACATATGTTTAATGTTCTTTGATTGAATAATAATAAGCATCCTAAATTTTTTATCTCAAATTTCATTTCAAATAATATGTCATTCATTGATTAGTTAGTAATTCTTTACTAGATCCAAGTGAATTAATTGTATTATCATCACTAATCAATTAATGAATGTTACATCATTTGAAATAGTTTTTAAGGATAAAAATTTAGGATGTATAATGCTTCTCTCTTTGATTTTAGTGGTCTTTGATTTTAGTGATTTAAGGCTTATAATTTTATGCAACCATTCTTGGTAGGTTCTATTTAATATACGATCATTCTCAAATCTTTAAAGTCTCATAATTAAAAATTTCGATATTATAATTAGAATTTACAAACAAGTCCAAGTAAGTCAAATTTGATGTCTACCATAAACTTTTGACAAATTAAAATTAAGGTAATTAATTAAATGCTAGACAAAACCCAACTTAAAATGATAAAATAGATATTAGTGGAGCTTTTAGTACCTCCACCAAAATTTTTATAACACCTATTTCGAATTTTATTTTCTAAAATACACTCAATTTAATTTATAAAATATAAATCAATTTATTAAAATTAATCATCTTCCCATAAAATATCAACTTAAAAAATATATATCTTTTAAATTTTTATTATAAAATACATACACATTCTAAACTATTAAATTATTATTTTTATTATATAACTTATATCTCTTTAATTCTAAACTTGTGTAATTTTCTAAAAAAAATTTTTCAAATTGAAAAATATAATGGAGTGGGTATAAAAATTTTGTTAAAAGAATATTTTATTTAAATTATTTAACTGAATTTTAATTTAAAATAAAAATAAATTAATTTAGTTTTTATTATTTGAGTAATTTTCAATTAAAAAAATAGCTCTATGAGAAATTTTCAATGTGTCAAAAGGCCTACTCAATGGACCTTGTGAACGGCCCACACCGTAAAAATTTGTTATTGTGAAGGTATTTATCGATCGCTTGCTGTGTAATGAGACCCCAACTGTGATCCAATCAACTGAAACCCGTTCCCTTTCTTTTCGCTTGTTGTGTAATGAACGCACAAACTCATTAATTTTATAACCCGACTTACTAATTTTTATTTTATTTAGGGATTAATTTGCTATTGCTTAAAGGCATAATATTTACTAAGCAATTTATGGCAATAAAGCATGTATAGTGAAGTGGATTGTAATAAAATCTGAGGAAGACATTACGTACGTACGAATTAGATTTATTTCAAGAAATTTGGTTAACGAAAGTGAATGAATATATATGAAGAAAATAGTAAATAAAAAAATTGGTCGTGAAAATGCTAAATAGGTGATATATATTATTTATAGTCCGTCAAGGTACATTTGATTTTAATAGTCAAACAAATACAAATAAAATCCTTGTATGTCAATCAATGTTAGATGGTTCCATATTAAACTTGTGGAGTATGGAAAATTAGCGAGGTTCGTAAAAAGTATATTTTAGATAATACCACTGGAAAATTACAAAAATATTTTGAGAAAAAAAAAAGGAAATACAAGCTGAGACATCGAGAACGACTCGCACAAACTCACACATTCACATATTAATTGAAGAAAAAAAATGATATTTTGAGTAAAATTATTAACATATGGTTAAAATTCTTACTAATTAGACATTTTTGCATAAATACTAGTGATATTTATATAGTATAATCCCACTTTAAACATTATTGGCAAGTTTTCAAAATAATTACTTATGTTGAAACAATTTTATGATTCTTTAATGATGACTGGTGCATGAGTGAAATTACAAATAATATTTAATACGTCAATTAGATTGAATGTATACAATAAAAATTACAAAGTAAACAATAAACCCTTAATTTCCTTTTAATCATAATTATGATCTTAATTATTAAAGTCATTCAATGTCAATTAATTATTAAATTTTTAAATTACCAAAATGATATCGAAAACTCTACTCAATATTAATTCATTCGAATGTTTTGTATCAAAGTAGTCGAAAACTGCAAATGAATCAAATGCTAGCAATCACAAACCGCCCAAAAAGAGATTTTTACTTTCTTATTTTGCAATGGCTTAGATCTTGATATTGAAAATTTAGTTATAACTTATATAAAGGCTTCAATTTTATCATAATTGGTTTATAACACTATGTTATGGAGTATGGATAAATTGTGGGATTAGGGTGATTTTGGAACTTAAAAATTAAATTTATCCAATCTCATATTTGGCTATCAAGACTAACAAATTAGATCAAAATTATTGGGATTATTAGTCATTTTCATGTTGGTTTAAGTAGGATAAGATTGATAATATTAAATGAAATATTTTTGTTCTCTTTATCATTTTTTTCTTTTTCATTTAAATTAAACATAAAAGTTAATTTCATAGTTTTTTTTACCCAGAATTTTATATTATATTAAATATCAAAATTCTATTGAATAATTTATTTTAAATTGTATTTATTTAAATTAAATATCTAAACTTACTACAATAATTCAGTTAATCTAGTATTGAATATTAAACATAAAAAAGAATTCAATTATTTGATTACCATAAAATTGAATATTAAATATTAAAATAATTATTTAATAGCATATTATATGTATTCATATAATTATTAATAAAAAACATATCATTCGTTATTTGATTATTATATAAAAATAAACTTAAATATTATTTAACATCATTCAAATTTAAATTAATATAGTTCAATTTAATTTTGTACCAAACATGCATAATACTATATATAATTTAACCTACTTCAATCTAATCCTAATAGTCAGAACAATCTAATCATGCGCGGTAAAAGTAACCTAAAGGTATCTGTTGCCCAATACTTTTTTTTTATTAATATTCTCACAGCCATTGGATTTCTGACTCGTAATCCAACGAATAATATTATATGGTTGTTACTTGCAATTTTCTGTAACATGGTCGCGGCCTTTTATCAAACACTACGGAAACAACTAACACAGGATGAATTAATCTAGGATGCATTTGATACATTGTATTAAATATATTGTCCTATCATATATTGCATTAAGGTGTATTACATTAAGTTGTAATATAATACTATATTTAATATAGTATAAATTGTATTATATAAAGTAATAATGTTAAAACTAAATTAATATTGTATAAATATATTAATATTTTAGGCTTTTATTATTAATTTTTGAAATTAAGTATTAAATAATTATTTTATAATATACAAATGATTTTATAATATAATATTATTGAATGATAAAATATTACAATATTATATTATATTATTAACAATTATTATATTAAAATATAATTTATTTCTAGATATTAGTAACTATGATATAGTATAATCATACTATAATATAATATAAATTAATTTATAATATAATATTAAATTATAAATTTATTTTTATTTATCAACGTCAAATATAATTGTTTAATTTAAATTTATTTTTAAAGTTAGTATTTTGATAAATAATAAACTATTAAATAAAATTTATAAATTTATTTTATTGATTAAATAAAATGAAAATACTTTTTATGTATTTAAAGTAAAATAATTAAAATGATTTTATGTAATGAAAATAAAATAATGTGTTATTATTTATTTATTAAATATTTAGGATTATTAATATCTTATATTATTCTTTTAAATTTTTATTTTTATTTAAATTGCAATAAGCCTAAATCTTATCCCTATGGATTTAGTTTATAGACATTTTATTGTATTAACCACATTTGTAATGTAGTATAATATAGCAAGAAATTATAATAAATTATAATTAAACGTGAGTTAATATAAAAATAATATTTTAATATAATACAATACAATATAATTCAAGCTGCCAAATGCATATTTAATGGAAGCGAAATTGCATTCGGTTTGTGGGTATCTCAAAAAATAATAAGAAAATAATATGATACACTGATTCTGTCCTCTTTCATATTTTCCTGGATGCTTCCTGGGAATAATATCATTGGCCCATTTGTCTTCAGATTCAACTTCAAGATTTAATTTGAAGCAAACACAACAAGGGTCCAACTAGAAGAAATTTAAGTAAATGACAACTTAACTAAAGTGTCAGTAATCAAATGCAAAGAAAGACGTAGGGATGGCATCGAGGAGGGGAGAGGAGGGCACTGACTTCTCATATCTATTTTTGATATTTTGAATATGTTATCGTCTCCTCTTCGTTCCATTAAAATTATATAATGGAATTTTCGTCTCTTTTCCGAATAATAATAAGCGATCTCCGAAGGTCTCCAATCCCTAAATAACTAATATGTTTTTAGTTTTTATTTTAATTTAATAATATTAAAATAAAATTTTAAATAAAAATAAAAATTGACAAATGACAATATATTTTATATTAACATTAATCTCATTACAAAAGTCATATTACAAAATACAAATCACCATAATAATTATCTTCGTCAATCTTCATAATCCTACAATTAAAAAAAATATTTTTACATCAACAATGAAATAAATGAAATGGATATAAATACTTAATCAATGTTTGTAATAAAAGTAATTACCTCTTGCGCTTCTTGCTCCTCTTGCTCTCCCTCAAGGAATGTGGCAAATTGAGAGATAGTCTCAGGTTTCAAATCTAAAAGAACAAAAATAATTTAAGTAATGTCATTTATAAGTGAAAATAGTAATAATTATATAAAATAATTACAGTATAAAATAAACTCATACTGTCATTGTATGCTCGTAGCCAACTTTGACAGCACATTAAAGTCTCCAATGTGCTTGGATGAAGTCTATTACGGTGTGGGCTGACAACTCTACCACCAGTGCTAAAACCTGATTCGAAAGCAACACTGGTAATTGGAATTGCCAAAATATCTCTAGCAATTCGTGCAAAAATAGAGGTATTTGTTTTCCACTAACTCAAAATATTAAAATCTTTCATCCGTGGCATAACTTTCTCATTTAAATATGAATCTTACTCATTTGCAACAACTCCACAATCTCCATTATTTACATAATCATCAAACCCTATCATCCATTTGGTTGTTTTCTTACATGAATCCCCTGTAGATATAGTAGAAGAAGAACTACTACAAGTATAATTAGAGCAAATCTTACTCATTTAAATGAACTTACCATTTGCAACAATCTTCATTATTTACATAATCATCAAACCCTATCATCCATTTGGTTGTTTTCTTACATGAATCCCCTGTAGATATAGTAGAAGAAGAACTACTACAAGTATAATTAGAGCAAGAAATAGTTGGTGGAAACTTCAATCGGTACTCTTCCACTAATTCTTGGCAGAGGCTGACCACTTTCCTAACATACAACTCTTTGTCATCACCATAAACCATAGAAAAGTAATACTCAATGAACTTCTTTTTATACCTTGGATCAAAAATATAGGCCACACCCAAAATTCCACTCATATCTTGCCAATATTTATCAAATTTCAGTAACATCAATTGAGCCATATGTTAAATCTTATCACAAGATGATAAAAGCCAATCTTGTAAAGATAATTTAATCTCACACACATGTTGCAAGAATAAATTCGATGTTGGATACTGAGTTCCAGAAAACAACTCAGTGACATCATAAAAGCTTTTCAAATTCTCTTCCAAAATATATGCAAATTGCCAATCTTCTTCATTAGGCAAACACTTATATTGTCCATCAATATGCTTTAATCGAGAAAAATATTTTTATATTACAAAGCAGATGAAATCATAAGATATGTGGAATTCCATATAGTAGGACAATCAAGCACTAACTGTTTATCATATTTAACATTTGAACAGTTAGCAAATTCTTCAAACTTTTCTTTTCTTTTCTTTTACATGATCCAATCCAAAAACAACACTCTCACGAATTTTTACAATTCCATCACTAATCACACTCATCCCTTATTTGACAATCAAATTTAATATATAAGCACAACAGCGAATATGAAATAATTGTTCACACAAAATGAGATCATCTCTATTAAGCTTAATCAAAAGATATTCCATCATGCGGTCATTAGCAGAGCAATTGTCTACAGTCACAGAAGATACCTTATGTTCAAGGTTGAGATCGATCAAATAATTTAATAACGTGTCACAAAGTTTTAGGCCAGTATGTGAACCTTTTACATAATGAAACCTATAAGAGGAAAACAAAAAACATATATTTCTTAAAATTCATTCTAATTAACATTTAAGAAAAAAATAAGTTAAGTACAAAATAAAATTAAATACCTTACCTTAATATTAGATTCCGTAACGTCCAAGAATCATTGATGAAATGTATAGTAACAGCCATGTACCCTTTTGTTTGGGTATTCACTATCCACATATCTGTTGTGACGGCCAGCCTACTTTGATTACTCACCAAGACATTCAAATTCTTAGCCTTTTCATTCTCGTACAAATCCAATATCTCATTTTTAATTGTATTTGGGACACATGCTTTCACATTGGGTTAAGCGAGGATAATATCTCTCTAAATCCCTCATGATCAACAATACTTAACGGATACTCATGCTTGACAATTGCACATGCAATTGTTCTCCTTGTGAAATCTTGATTAAAAACAAAAGTTTCTACCTTTGAACATCCTTTATCATCCTTACAAGCATTCAACTTTGTCATGTAATGATTGATATCCTTTTGCTTTTTCATGAAACAAGATTTCATATGGTCATACAAATGATTTGTTCAATCATTTTTCCTTGATACCAACTTGGAATTACAATAGTTACATACTGCCTTTTGTTTCCCGTTAACTATTTTCTTCTCAAAATGTCCCCAGACAATAGATCTTAACTTCCCTGTTCTTCCTTTCTTTACTGACACAGACCCATCGAGAATGAAATTTCTTGTTTGATCATTATCATCCACATGGACTACATCCACTAATTGTGGTGTAGCACTTGACATATTTACTTTCATTAGCCTAAAAATGTACAAAATAAAATGAAAATTAAACATAATACCAATTTAAATTTTCACTAAAGAACAATTTCTACACAAGAATTCTATAAAATCAACAAAAGCATCCAAGCTAACTTCAACTAGAGGCCACTACTTCCAAACATCCCTAACAACAATACAATAAGTAATAAACATTTTATTAAATAGCAATACAATATTTTTTTCCCAATCCTATATACAAATAATTATATATGATTAACTGATTAATTTACTAATGGTATATAATTATTAAACCATTAAAAATTGTTACACATATATTATCCAAAAAATTAATTAATAAGATCTAAATTGAACAAGTGACAAACTGACAATATACATCATAATTTAATTCATTCATTCATTAATAATAATAATAATAATAATAAGCAAGTTCACTGCTACTAAATGCTTGAAGCTACTAAGTACCAAATAAAAGAAAAAAAAAACACCAACAAAAAGAAAATCTCTTAAGGGTTTCCTTTTGCTTTCTTTTCAAGGGTTTCAATCTAGATTAAGGAAGAAAAAGCAAAAGAATAAAAAAGGTACAAGCAAAAGAATAAAAGAAAAAAGTGCTTTTTTTTTTGCGGATATAATATTATGGATGAAGCAAAAATAGCTCACAATTTACAATTACGCTTCCATGGCTTGATTACTTTACTGCTGTAATGAAACGGTGGAGAGGAAAATGAGAGCTGGACTGTGGAGAGGAGAGAGTGAGGGATGAGAGTTGAGACGAAATGAATCCGAGAGAAAGAAATTAAGATTTAGGAACATGATGTACCCTAATTTTTCATCTCATTTATATAAGTTTTATTATTATTTATAATTACTAAATTAACCTTCAAATTTTAAAACTTTTTCATAAAATCTTTAAAATAAATAAGTAATTAGACTTAAAAATTTAATAATATGATTATTTTGATATTTGTTATTTATATTTATATTTAATATTTTATAATTTATATTTCATTATTTATTTACTAATAATTTAAAAAAATAAATTAAAATGGAGAAATGGGGAGGGGATGGGGATTACACCTCATCCTCGTCCCTTCCCCGATAAGAAATTGGGTAAAAAGTTGTTCTCATACCCTCCCCGAATAAGAAAAATCATCAATGGTCCCAGTTCCCATGGATATTTCTACTATCCCTAGAAAGACTTAGTTAGTCTTTGATTATAATTTATAATGATTATTATTCTATGTGCTTTTCAAGAGCAGTTGAATACAACCTTATTTGATCAACTCAAAGTTATGGATATAATAAAAAAGGGAATATTGCTCTCAACAAGCATTCTAACGTATTTTGAATGTGGGCAATCTAACATAATGTGTTAAGAAAACTCTATCAGAGAGTAGTGTAATGTTAAGAATTCTAACAGTTAAATTTCAACTTATACATGTTATTAATTTATTATATATTAAATTTTATAAATAATAAAATTAATATTTTACTGTTTAATAGATGATTATCACACCAATTGATATCAAATTAAGAGTCAAGATTGTCAGGATGGCAAATGTTACCGTGGCAAGTAATATATTGGCATTAGCAAGTCAGTTGGAGCTAGTGAAAAATTCAACCATTTACAAACCATCGGATTTCTTTCCACAGCACAAGCATTCTTGTCACTGGCAATTCGGACGACCCGATTCTGTCCCCCACTCTGCTCAATATCTTGCTTAAATTTAAATTGTTCATAACCTTAACCTATGATAGTAAGCCGTTTCTTCTTAATAGTTCATAACCTTAACCTTTGCTTGGTTGTTTCTTCTTAATTGTTCAGAACGTTGACCTTTGTTTAAACACATGTTAATTTCTTAATTATTTTTTATTTTAACGCACTTTCACCTTTTGATAACTAATTAGGGTAGTTTAATAGAAAATTATCAATCATGCACTCTTAAGTGTCATTTGTATCAAACGTGTTACAATATTTTTAACATGTATAACTCTATATCTTAAATTGGTAAAATATTTCTACCGTTTATTAATTTTTTACCAACTGTTAGAATGTTAACATAAATGTAATAAAATGATGATTTTGCTCTTGAAACAAAAGTAAAAGAGATTCTGTGATATAAAACGACATGTTGTCCGCTATATGTAAAATGATAAGTCGTTCCAATGGAATATTAATAGATAATAAGTCGTTCCAATAGAAATGTCTCATTTAATTGAACTGACAAGGTTTTATGGGCAACACGTGGTTTTATTGGAATACTATAGGAATATGGTTGTTTTTCTGAAATACTATAGGACGACATATTGTTTCTCTAAGATGACATATCATTTTACAGAAATACTATAGGATGACATATAATCTATTTGGACGACATGTCGTTTCATAACTAAAAAAAAAATTGTGAAATAAAAGGAAATACTCACGACACATATTACAAGATCTCTTATTCTCTTCTATTTACACACATGCACTACACAAAAAACAAAAGGAAAGTCAATAGCACACTCACACACACATGATATTTTTCTTTAAATAGAATCTTAATCATACAAGTCAAGGGGCTGCTTTCGTGTCTGTCGTGCCATCTGATCGTGAGTGCTATCACTATGGTAGTGTGCTACTAGTTTTCCTTTACTTTTGTGTAGTGTATCTGTGTAAAAGGAAAAGAGAAAGAGATTCGGTCGTGTGTATTGTGTGTGTTTTTTTTTATTTCATTGTTTTTTTTTTCAATTATAAAACAACATGTCGTCCAGATAAACGACATGTTATCTGTTAATATTCGAGTTAAACGAGATGTCGTCTGAAAAAAGTTGTCATTTTACTTAAAGAAAATGACAGGTTTTTTTTTATTACGGCTTCTCCTATATTAAAAGACCACATTACCCTTATGACGTTAGTATATTGTAACAAAACGTTTTACTAACTTATGACATATGAGTGATACAGATTAAAAATATTCTAACACATTTGATACAAATGACATTTAAGAATACATAACTTATAATTACTCTAATTTAATAATACTGTAGTTTTTAAAATGATTAATGTTAGTAGTGACGTAAAATTAATCAATTGTGAAGAGAAGATGATAAGTTTTGATAACTTTTTATGTAATATTAAATATCTTAATATTTAAGTCTCAATTTTATTTAAATGATGTGTCATTAATCTATTATATAGTGATTAGGTGTTTTTACAAACTAACAAATGTATTATTTAATAGATGGATGATACATGATATTAAAACTCAAATATTAGACTCATAATATTAAGACTTAAACCTCGTAATATTAATACTCAAATATTAGGATCACTTACACTATTATTAGTAAATTATATTCTTCAAATTAAATTTTAAAAACCATTCCATTTTTCTTTTTCAAAAGCTCTGATGGGCTGCAGCGGTTTTTTCAGAAGTGCAAACTAATTTTCAACGCATGGGCCCCCAATTTGGTTACATCCCACTCCCAAGTATCCAACCACTCTTTAGTCCTTACAATTGTCTGTTTCAATAAGCCACCAAATCTGACCGTTGAATGATTCATTTGCAAATAATCTAACGGTCGTTTCAGATACGAAGTTTGTAGCCCTCATTCCCTGTTACTCACCCTTTTTTTTTTCCTTTTTAAAAAAATCAAAATTATGTTATAAACATTTTGTAAATTATTGTTTATTTTTCATATTTACATTACAATCTATTTATAAAATCAGGTATTACCCTAATGTTAATTTTAATGTTTTCTTTATTATTAAAAAGATACAGCATAAATTATTTGAAACAAAAGGATTTAACGATTCAATTTTGAGTACTAAACTGGGCTTCTTGTGCTCGCCTCTGACTTTGGAGAGTTTTTCTATACTCTCTATTACAAAAATGGCTTCCCTAATAAGAAAAAACATTTTCAGAAATGGCTCAGTCTCTCTTACAAACTCGAAAAATTCAGCAGCCCAACTCGTATTTTACAGAGGATTCACTTCTAAGCTTTTCGTCAAAGGTATTTTCTCAATGTGTGTGTTTTATGTCTTTTTTTTATTTATTTATTTGTGATGCATCATGTCAAATAAACTGATTGTATAAAATATAAATTTTGATTAGGGAAGTTCAAAATCCAATTTTATATGCTCAAATTAATCAATCGAATCCAAATGGGGGTTCTTTTGTTCTGATTTTTGAGATTATGGTGGAATGGACGAATCCTTATATTTGAATACTGACCTAGAGATTTCTTTGAATAATTTGATAGTGTTGGTAAAATGATATTGTTTCATTTGTTCAGAAATCAAAACCACTTTGATTTGGGTTTGAACTTTTCTGGTGAATAATTTCTTCACCTTGTAGCCTTATCAGGTGGTTAATTATTACATTCTTCATTGTATAGTGAGACCATCCAGTGGTGTAATCATGCAGCATGTGAATTTGAGCTTCTGTAGATGCATCAGTAGGGTTTTCCTCGTATTTAGGCCCTCTACTCTCATATGGAAGGCAATTGCATTGTCTACACTAATTTGGTTGTTTTTCTTAATTATCTGGATTCATCTGTCTGCCCCTTTGGTCAAAATATCAAATATTTATATATTCAACAATACCGTTATCTAATTCCCCTGAGCTTATGACTGTTTCACAAGTTAATATTTTGAGATTGAAAACATGTCCATATTTTTTAATTCCTTCATTCAGTTGTGTACTACTTTGGGCTGCAGAATTTGCAATCTTACTGTCTAATTTTGATAAAATAATTGGCATTTTTTGCAGGGGTATCTTTCGCAACCACTAAAGAGATGTTAGCTGATGCTTTTTCACAGTTTGGCCGAGTCACTGAGGGTTTGTTCTGTTTCTATTTAAAGTCTCAACGCCTGTTCCCTCTTCACTATTTTCTAATGTTCAATTCTTTCCTTTTTGCAGCTACAATAATAATGGATAAGGGTAAGAATAGATCAAAAGGTTACGGGTATGTGACTTTCAGTACAGAAGAGGAAGCCCAAAAAGCCTTGAGGGACATGAATGGGAAGGTAAAATTGCATCATTTTCTCTAATTCACTATGCTTAAATTTTTGAGTTTAAGCATCACACAGTATATACTTGCAGTTACTAGATGGACGAGTCATTTTTGTGGATAATGTAAGACCCAGCAGACATTACAGTACTGATGTGCCACTTGCGAGACAACCTCCTCAGTCAGCTGAAGATAATTGATATTAAATCGTTTTACATTTCATATGAATTAAATGCTGGATACGTGGATGCTCAAGTCATTTCATCTATAACAAAATATGTTTTGCAATTCTGTTGTTCTTGCATATTCTTGTTGACATGGGAAATCTTGTTTATCGTTTGACTAAATAACTGCCGTGAGGAAGGAACAAAGATGCTGTCTTAAATGCTGGATAGGTGGATGCTCAAGTCATTTCATCTATTATAACAAAATATGTTTTGCAATTTTGTTGTTCTCGCATGTTTTTGTTGATATGGGAAATCTCTGTTTATCGTTTGACTAAATAACTTCTCTGAGTAAGGAGCAAAGATGCCGGGAGATTGCGTAGGATATGCGGCTGCCTGACAATCTTCAATTCATGATAATATGGAGAGAGTAGAGAACGAGAAAATGGGAGATTATTGGTTCTGGAGTTTAGATGATATAATTGCCATTCGATGATTTATTCATGTGCCGTTGCGTAAATATGATAAGTTGGTTGTAAGTGCTGATAAGTTGGAAAGAAAAATCATTGGTAACTCGGGTAATTTGGGGCATGATGGTTTTATTCCATCTGATAATTTTCCCAAATGCATCAATTAATGGTCTTCTCCTTCCCCAAGAATATATATAATTATGTATTACAGGACTAAATACAAGACGTTGAACAGTGAACGCACATCTTCTGTTGTAAGAAATTCTGCTCATAGATCATCTACTGCAATAAACAAAAATTAATTCATCTTTCGATAATTCAGACATTTCTCTTGGCTTAATGCCTCTATAATCACCAAGTTCACAAATCACATAAAGCATTATTCTCTGCCCAAAAAAAAAGGCCGACTGTTATATCAGGATGAAAAATGAATCTCAACAAAATTTTTTCACATCTTGCTATTCTATTTTTGGCACAACAAACTATGGACATCTTCCCAGGATCAATTGTTGAAAACTGTCCTTCGTGTCACTGAACTAACCCACAATACATTCATAGTTGTCATTTGCCAACTTGTCCTGGGAGACTTTCACCTAGGTGACGAGAAAATCTTCTCTGACAGAGTTACACAGGACTGGTGCAGCACTGTGCTTCCGCATCAAGCTGTTTTTACCTTACGAGAGGGGGGCCTTCGAAACAAACTGATTAGATCATCAAGACCCTGCTGGAAAACATTGTTAGTTACTTGGAACTTTTGAAGTTTCTATTCTAATCTGTTTGCAATGAAATTCTAAAAGATCAAATACAAGATAAGACTGAAATTTAGATCTTCAAGCTTGATATGGAGAAAGAGTAATACCCTAGTTGTGATGACAAGAAAGCTGAAAAGCACAATTAAATACGATCCCAACACTAGGAGCAACAGCAAGTCAAATGTTACACTAGCAACCTGTAAAACAAATCTGCAGTAATGAGCCTCAAGCCAATGAAGGAAAAAGATCAAAACTTAATACAATGAAAAGCTAAGGGAGTCTGAAGTACGTAGAAGGCTTGAGACAAGCATCAAATGTTCAATGGAGAGAGAGATTACACATTTAAACAATATTAGTATCTAGATGGTGAAAACAAGCAGGCACCTGATATATGTTGAGGCTAGCTTTAGTTGAATCATAGAAAGTAAACATCCCGTCAAGCACCTCATGCTGCACACTCACCTCGTCAGTATGATCGGCCAGTTCCTGCCATCAAATATATATAATAAGGCTATATAAAGTAATATCCTTGGACTGTCTCAGCAAAGCAGGGTTGTTAGTGGAGATTCTAGGCCCAATTTTACAAACTCAAGATCGAGTTATTCAGTCTAAGAGTCTGTTTGGTAGATCTTATAATAGTAGAGCTTTTAACAAAATGTTGGATGGTTGTTTGGTTGTCCACCACATCTTTTAGCAAACAATACTATGAAGGTATTTTTGACAATTTAACCTTTGAAAAAAGCCAAAAAATCTTAAAAGCTTCCTACAGAAAACAACATTTTTTAATCTTCCACAAGCTCTTCTTTAGCTAAACCAAACAAGAAAAAAAAAAATTTGAAAAAGTTTTCACATCTAAAAAAGGCTCTTTAGTCCCATAGAGAAACCATACTGAACGGGCACTAAGACAAGTGAACTCTTGCCGACACCTCCCCTATTCTAACCTATCCTGTAGGAATGAGCAAACACAAATCCAAAGCCCCAAGCAGCCTAAAGAAAAAAACAAGCTGCCTTTACCCAAATGACCTTGGACAATCTTAATAAGCTATGATACTACATCCCACTAGAACCAAATGCATTTTGGTTGCATGATTAAATAAGTGTACTTTTGACTCATCAATACATGAGATAAAGATTAAAATGAAGTGATCTGTTTCAAAAGATTGCAACACAACATTTGAGGAAATTTCATTAAAATCTTTACAACCATTATAGTTCAATAGAGCAAACATAACCCTGAAAAGAATACAATATCCCTATGTAGTTCCATTTACTTCACTGAAATTACATCAGATTATTGACATTAAGCATGAGGTGGTAAAGCATACAAACATGAAAACTAAAAGTAATAAATCACTTCGACAAAATGCCACCAAGTTCATTGAAGTAAAATATTTACTGCTTTTCACTTTTCAGCTTTTCAAATAGTCTGTCCAATAGCGCTATTAACCTCCAGGAGATAAAATCAAGAGCAGAAGATATATTATGACAAATTCAACAATTTCCACCACTTTCCATGTGATCATCAAAATAAACCCTACATACATAGCCATGAAAATATGGAAGAAAGAAAACCTTTTTCAGTGCCATGATAAATGGGTCATTCTTTGAAAGAAATGGCGCCACTCGAGGAGTTTGTGACAACAGATCCAACCAAGATTGTATGTAAGAGGGGTTGACAGCCAAGCTACTGTTGTCTGCAAAAATTTGAATATTCTTTCCTTGGTAACCATAAATATGTCTCTGGGCAAAAATGGAAAAGGACCATCAGAAAACATAAAACAATGAACTTTTATGCAACTGAAATAATAGTCAACTTTCAAGTGAGTGCAAGATTGGAAGAATTAACTAATTGATCCAGCAACAATTCTACAAGTATTTTATTATGCAGTGTGGTCAATGACCACTCAGTTTTTACTTGGGGAATTCCCAGCAAGCTTCTTGGAAATTAAACTATGATATATACAATGGTAGAGTCAGTCTCTTAAAATAAAACTATAAAATACACACTGATAAGAGTCAATCTATAAAAATATGCATATAAAATCAGATGAACATTATAATCAAGATGTATCTCTCAATATATTAAACTTACAGCAAGAGATTCGGCAACTAACTTGACACTTCTGATAATTGATGTTTCATCAACAAAATGCCTGCACAGGATCAATATTTCAAAAAATACAATCTAAATCCAGTAGAAACTCTAGGGATAAGATCAATAGGATTAAATTTGAAACACAACCTGCTATCCAACAAGCCTCCAGTGCTTTCCAAAAGCTCAGGGGCAGCAGAGAGCTCGGAAAGGGTAGCGGCAGTAACTCTCAGTCTTGAAAATTGTTCATGCTCCCAAGCTACCTACAGCAGAAAGCAGCTTTATCATCTGAACTAAATAGACAAATATGAAAACAAAACTAAAGCAAGATAGACATATCAGATTTCTTCAATTATCAGTTAGATAAATTGTCCAAGAAAACATTTGTCCAAGAAAACGATTGCAGAATAGTCAAAAGAATTCATACATATAGTTATAGTATGAAACATGAATGCAAAGATATTTACAGATGAATTAAGCAATTTATGGCATATTCTCATAATCTTAATGCTAATTCTAAAGTAACATTTTCTCATGATGTGACCACTTTCATAAGCCATTGAATAGCCAAAAGGTATTATCCTCATTTATAATTGTAACAATTCCCGGATAACATAGCAATGCAAAATCGTAATCGAATTATCCAGTTGGGAAGATGAATCATATTAGTTTTAAAAACTAAACGTAGAAGAACTTAAGGTCGTCCAGAGTTTTCCCATTAAATTAGAGTCCAGAATATCTGGAGCTTATGCTTTCAAGGCCAAAGAAATAACAAAAACTAATACAACTGTCAACTCTCACCAAATGACCACAAAATTCTTGATGCACCTATTATTCCAACAGAGAATCTACCCAACAAAAATCAGAGGCATATCTTTTTTTGGTTCTCATTATTTATCTAGGAATTTAATACGATAACATTAGGACATGCCACCGTTGGGTAGGTTTGGCAAAAGTCCGGGCCGGGGCCGGGTGATTTTATATATATGAAATTTAAATTTTTATATTTATAAACATATTTTTATTTATTTTATAATTTTTAAATTTATTTTACTAAAATTAAACATGAAATATGAACTTTAAATATTTAAAATTTTAAATATATTGAATAAATGTATTAAAAAATGTAATTATTTAAAATAAAATATTTTTTTATAACATATATTTTTTTTTTTATAAAATCCGGGTTCCGAGTTTCTCAAATGATATCCGAACCTGGGCCGGGCAGGTATGTTTGCCACCCCTACCATTGGGGTTATTTCTTTGTGAACTTCACATTTTGTAATTATTTTTCTTTTTAATACTAGTTTCTTTGTTTCGTATCAACACACACACACACACACACTAGAACATGCCATCTAGCTTAAAGGTAAAGCCTGTCAACATCACTCACGGCTATCATCACCTACCAAACATCTAACCTAGAAATATCTGCTAGCTATATCTTGACTTCTAGTAATGATCAATAATGGCTTTAGCAAGAACTAAAACCAGCTCTGCTCAGTTAAAAGAAAATCATAAGAGTAAGTTCAATCATTCATGTACATCTACTTACTCGAGGATTTGAAATATTTATTTTCTTGTGCTTTAGGCCAACTTTGAAGCCCAACTCCTCAGCTACATTTGTGAAACCCTACACAACCAATCCATTAAATATATGGCAGGGCATAAACCACAAGCTAAATAGATTCTTGAGACGTGTATTAGCTTACCTCGAATATTTGCTTTATGTAGGCATTTTCTGGAGGCTTAGATACATGAATCCAAAGTTCATTATCCCATGAACCAACACTATTTAAGCAGATAGCATAGTCAATGCTCTCACGCAAACGCTGATCAAAACTTCGAAGCCACTGCAAAGGTAAGATACAAAGACACAGAGAGACGTGAAGAAAAGATAAAAGGGAATTCTGTAACAATAATAAAACAAAGGCATAGAACTGGGATATAACTAATTAAAATAGGTCAAAGAAAAGAGTTAAGTACCTTATGAGTTCCATTGTAGTTATAAGGTCCACCTGACGTTAGTCCAAAAAGTATATTGTACCTTCCTCTAGCTTTCGGATTCGAATAGAGAAGAGAGAATAACCTAGCTACCTCAAGAAGTGCCACAACGCCGCTACCATTGCTATCACTTCCAACGGATAATGCCTACAAGTAATTATCACAGAGTCAAATGGATCAGTGAATCTAATACATAAAATTTTGAATAGATAAGTGATATGCAATAAATTACATACAGGAGCAGCCCCAAACGTATCATATGATGCTACTATAGCAATTGTTGGGAGCTGATTTGCATCTCCATCAGCTTTCAATCCTTGCAACCATCCCTGCATCACTTGAAAGAATATTCAATTTACAAGTTCTTGAAAAGCAAGCACCATCAAAAAGGTATTACTTACTGATTTCATGAGTACTATGTGAAAATAATAAGTCTATTAAATTAACTCAATAGTATTTGATATCAATGACAGGAGCCAAGGTAATATGATTATAAATTCAATGTTAAGAATATCAATGTATAAAATAAAGTTTCCAAAGAGGGAAACAGAATTGATAATAGGTAGCATTTCAGAGGAACTCATATTGACAAGTTAGCATTGTCAGAAGTTGGAAGTTGGAACCCAGTCAGGAATCAGGAAGCAAGCAAAGAACTGAAGAAGCAACTTGCAATAAACTGTCTATTGATTCAGATCTTTAAGATGGTTTAAACAAAAATGAGGTTATTTATACTAAAGCAGCCATTGCCAATTTGCCATCATATGAAGCCATTGCCAATTTGCCATCATATGAAACTGAGTACTAAAAGCTGTGTCACATGAGCGATCTTCCCAATTTACTAGAAAAAACATATAAAAGAACAGAAGTTAAGCATCAACTAGGCACCTGAATGTTTGTTATGGTGGGGGATGCAACTTTCTTAGGTTCTGCTGTTGGGACGACAAGCTTGTATCTGCAAAGCAGAGGAAAAAGTCAGATATCAACAACAACAGTAGAACAGCATTCTCTTATCAATCTCAACAGTAAGAAAATTAGAGAATGCACAGTATGCCATTCTGGACATGGCTAACCGGAAAATGAAATGTAGTACAATAAACAATCAAATGTCAAGAAACAAGGAATGAAACATATAAAATCAGAGAAATATGTAATAATCTCTAAAGATGAAAAAAATTCCTAAAGGATAGAAAAGAATCAAAGCCCTTTACCACAACAACTGATAAGATGCATTCACCAAGTTTGTTACAGTTTCCAAAAGAGAATCATATGCACCTTTGGCTTCTATGTAAATATCCTAGTAGAGAGTTGAGGGCAATGGAATCAGATGTTTCTCACTCAAATAGTCAAGCAGATGAAAAATCCACTATAGATACTTGGGAGATGCAATTCCTAAGGATGGCCAAAATACCTGAAATTTCTATAGATAGATAGCAAAGTTTGCCATACAGTTCACATTCCAGAGGATGCATATAAATTACAAAATATCCAACATTTTTAATTCCAGAGTTATGAACTAACCCTCCAGTAGTTGCAGTGGCAGGCTGACCAGTGGCATCACTCTTCTTGACATCATCCAATACAGCATCAATTTCATCATTCTCAAATGCAAAATAGACAGGATACTGCAACGAAACATTCCACCATCAAGGTGCGCGCTTATTAAAATCAACACAGAGGGGAAAAAAGTTAACAAAAATGTGATACTGGGAAGTGCCACTATACTATTATGTTATTTTCTGGATTCCAATCCAAAAGACCATCCAGAGAGAACATATCAAATATGATAGATTTCATGCAACATTCAGTAATATAAATTTGATACTGTATTTGCATGCAACAACAACTTCAACTTATGCAACAGTCAGTTATACGACAACAGTTACTAATATTATTTGATACTATCTTTGCACAACAGGACAACTTCAAGCTATGCAACAGTCAGTTATACAACAACAGTCAAGCAATATTATTCGATAATATATTTGCACAACATGACAACTTCAACATATGCAACAGTCAGCAATAGTATTCGATACTGTATACACACAACACGACAACTTCAAGTTAAGATTGTCAGAATGTAAAAGAAACATATAAGCAAATAGTCATACATGAATATTCTATAGAAGATCACTATGCAAATCAAGTGCACAAGCCAAGTTTACCGTCAATTTTAGTAACTATGAAGTAAAACTCCTAAGTTCATCTTTGCAACTGTTGTGCTTCTGCTTAAGTAAAAATCTCATGTTTACTAACTAACCCACCCACTTACACCAAACAAGTAATGATTTCATTCCAAAGCACTGAGTCCCAAACATAACTTAACAATGAAATAAGAAACTTAATAAAACATTTGAATAAAGACTCACTGGCAATTTGGCATGCACAAGCAACTTTTCCAATTCCAACAATACATTCTTCACCACTTCCTTTTCACGCACATCATTGCTACCGCCTCCATTTTCAAGTGTAAATATTTCAGGAAGCAAAAACACCAGGCCTCCTAGTGGATGTTTCCGAGAAACATACTCTGTAGAATTAAAAATAAACAATCTCACAAATCTTAATTCACAAAACCTTTACATTCAGCCACGACAATCAATAAAAATAAATAAATAAAAATACCCTTGACGAAGCTAATGTTCAATTCGCGAACCGGAATCATAACAACGGTCCGAGACAGATCGGCGCCGGGCGAAAAATGGAGCGAGCCGGCGTGGTGATTGAGGCTCGCCAGCCGAGATCCAAACTGGACGCCGGAGATGTCGTATTGAATAAGACGGTAGACGTCGACGACGGTGGCGGCGTCACAGAGCTCGACGCAAGCGACGAGTATGAAGACGAGCGCTAGCATCGAGTAGACGGAGTCCAGCATGTCGCGCTCTCGAGCTTTTCGATGAGCCATCTGTGAATTTTGATCTAGGGTTTCAGAAAAAACAGAAATAAATAAATAAAAAAGAATGAGATTGTTTCTTAGATCGGTGAATAAATATATATGGTTGCTTTTGATATGATCTGGTGATTATAATAATTAAAATTGAAAAATAATTGAGATCAGATAGAGACATAGAGTGTTGTGTTTTGCTTTGTTTTGCTTTGCTAATTATAGTGTGACTCACTCTTACTGAGAGTCCGATGCTTGCTCTAATTTTCTCACGTTAATTTATTTCGAGACTTCACTTGATCAGTTGATCGTTAGAATCACACTTCATTTTATTTTATTTTTTAAATCTTTAACGAGCATGGACGATCCAGTGGACGTTACGTTAGTACGTTATGCACTTGTTGCCCAAACCAAGACGCCTCGAAGGAAGAAGGTCCAATGTCCAAACATGGGGTCAGCGGGTAGGAGAAATGGAAGATTTGGGCTCCAGTGGCAGAGGGCTTCGATGTTGCTCGATTTTACAAGTTAGCTGTTCTCGTATTTGTTGGTAGTACCAAGTCTAATAGGGGGCGATGATTACGAGAGTTAATTTATTATACAATTACAATAGATTGATAAATGTTTTTTCATGTAATAGATTATTCGTATGTGATCTTAAAATAGAATTTT
This sequence comes from Murraya koenigii, assembly GCA_025617385.1. NCBI lineage: Eukaryota > Viridiplantae > Streptophyta > Magnoliopsida > Sapindales > Rutaceae > Murraya > Murraya koenigii. The sequence continues at coordinate 22,953,156 of CM046816.1, forward strand.
GTGTGTAGCATAATAAATAGATTTATGGTGAGTTTACTTGTAAGATTGAGAAGTTAAAATTCGAAATCAAATAATCAATATTATTTACTTGTAAAAATAATATTAAAATGGGAATAGATTTGGTGGCCTCACACCAATTTGGGAATAATTGGGAATTAGACTTTTATTTTTTGAACTTTCTAAATTGCTCCACCGAAAATTTTAAATTCTCCATTTATCCTAATTAAAACACAAAAATATAGAGGGAAAAGAAATTAAAATCATGAAGTATCTAATCAAAATCGAACTAGCAGCGCTCCAAAATCAAATCAACACACTTGCTGTCGATTTCGAAGCTGCATCGCCGATTCAGTCGCTGTCGCATCACCAAAGCAATTCTTCACTGGCCAAATTTTGTGTTGTGCACTTCATACGGTACTCGTGCTTAGCCATTAAAGGTCACTTGCCCTTTATTATTAGTTAGAAGAAAATCGTTTGATGCTACATCATCATATTGAGCAATATAATTCTTGAAGTGCGTTTAAGAGCAGAGAAGTTGAATTTGGAATGGAAAGAATCCCAATACATGCCAATTTCCGTCCTGCCTGATATTTGGTCAATTTAAGATTACACTCACTAACTAAATAAATTAATTTTATTATGTGAACGAAATAAATTGTTTATTAAAAAAATAATTTAGTATTTGATAAATTATATTATTACAGTTATTATGAGTTTAAAAAGTAGAGTATATGTATTTGATAAATTTTATTATGAAAATATTATTTTATTATATAATAACTAAAATAGACATAAATTTAAATTACCTTTTATTTTTAGAGTATGTTTAATAAATTATTTAGTAATATCTTTTTTTAATATATAAATTACATAAAGTAAAAATAAAAACTCAATTAAATAAAATTTAGTAAATTTTATTGTTACACAAATATGATAAAAAAAAATCATATTTATACATAATCTAAATAAAATAAAAAATAATAATTATTACATTCATATTAAATTGATATTCAAGAGAACATATAATAGTTATGGTTGTTATTTAAATGTAATGATAATATGTTATTTAATTATTTATATATTATGGTTTATAGAAAAGTAAGATATAGCTTTTTTTTTGTTAAAATACTAAGGTTATAATAAAAATTTTAAAAAAATATATAGTGACTTATTTAATAAATTATTTATAAAAGGAAATCTCTCACTTGTTTTTAAAAGCTACTGTCAAAATAAAAAAAAAATTATGAAATAAACTACTTTTATGAAATTCAACCTCAATCTCAAACATGGCCAATATAATATTGTAGTTTTTAAGCTATAATTGCTGTGAGAAAAAATTGTAGTTTTTAAGCTATAATTGTTGTAGGAAAAAATATGTAATTATGAAATAAAAATTGACTGTGCGTAGTAAATGTGATTTTTAAATTATAACTTTAACAAAAATAATAAATTTGTTATATATTTTTCATCATATAAGTTTGTGATCAAATTAACTTCTAAACAATAGTAGTTAATATTTACCAAATATTTTAGTACTGTAATTCAAAATGTGTAACTGCCGAACCTCAAAATCAAAAAAAGTCTTCGTCACTAGTCATTATTATTATTATTATTAACAATAATTTTTTGATAATAATATTCACAATTATTTGCAAATAATAACGATAATAATAATAACGACAAGATTTAACTAAGGTATTTTAGTATCTTACAACATTTTATTCTGATTTTAAGATAAAAATAAATACATCAATAGAAATACAACTTATTCTAATTTCTACCGCTCAAGTAAACAATTTATTTTTATTCTCATTTCTTCTCTCACTTCAAATCATTTTGATTCCATCTTATTTCATTTTTAATCCATTCTAATTACCAATTGATAAATAAACCAAATTAAAAGATATGATATCAATAAATTATATTGTGTTTTAATAAAAGTTATTGCTTCATAAGGAAAACAAAAGGTGGATTTTTATGATGTTCAATGATTGAAGTCTAACACGTTGCTGTGAAAAAAAAAAAAAAAAGAAGAAGTAGGCAGGTGATGTTATTTATATAATTTTATTAAGTATGGCAAATATTATTTCAACTTAATTTTTTTACTTAAAATTTTAACACAAATTTTAATTTTTTAGATTCATGCAAATTAATGCTAGATATTGATAGTCAAAATAATATTTAATGATGTTAATTCATCTATCATTAGATTGCATAAGATCAAAGACTCCAAGTTTATGTAAAAGATTTGAGTTAAAATATCATAACTGTTCAGTATATGGGTAAAGATAACACGATCACCTCAAAGTAAATAAGTCAATTTTTTTAAAAAAATTAAGATTCTCTTCAAATCTAATCTTTTATCTAAGTAAATACATTCACATAATTTATAGTTAATAAATAATGATGAGTAATGCTATATATCCTAAATTCTTTATCTTAAATAATTATTTCAAATGATGTGGCATTCATTAATTGGTCGATAGTTCTTTACAAAATCAAAGTGAATTAATCACATTATCCTACCAATCAATTGATAAATACTACATTATTTGAGATAATTATTTGGGATACAAAATTCAATAATGCTACACACCCCAAAGTTTTTATTCCAAATAAATATCCCAAATAATATAACATTCATCAATTGGTTGATAAAATTAAAGTAAATTAATTATGTTATCTTACTAACCAATTGATAAATACCACATCATTTGGGATATATAGCATTATTCTATAAATTTAGAATCAATAACGCTAGATAACCCAAAAATTCATCCCAAGTGATGTGTCTGCTAGTGATGTGTCTGCTAAGATGGAATCCCATTTATAAGTTTTTTCTAATTTAAAATAAACCCTTATAAAATAACTTATTTTAACATTTATCCTTTATTCTTTTTACAAGTAAAAGACTTTTAACCTAGCTTTTTGGGCTTAGCTGCGACCTGCAAACGAGACGAACAGACACAAATAGAGAGATGAAGTTTAGGAAGATTATGAAAGGTTTGTAATTTTTACTCCGCCACAAACTATTATAAAATTATTTTTTAAAAAGAGCTGCATGTACTTATTGATTCCTTTTGTTTATTTTTTATTATTTATCAGGTATTTACATCATTTTTTTGTATTTGAGATGGCAGATTTGGGTAAAAAATAAAAAAGATGATTGATGGCGGTGTATAACACTAGTAGAAATGGTCTGTATTCGAAGGTATCATCTTGTTGCTTTCCAATTTGCTTGGAGAATTTTTTTTTTTTTTTTTGTACAAAGTTGCTAGATTTTGTATTGAATAATTTTTCTTCCTCTTAGATTTAACGCTGTAATTTAATTTGGGTCATGTTGACGATCACCTTTATTTCTTTGTTTCATTCTTATTTTGCCTAAAAAATACTTTATTAGGAGCTTATTGGGAATTTGGCCATGACTTCTAAAGCAACTAAGACAATAATTATTCTCCATTGGTTCAGCTTGTTTATGTTGAAGAACAAGTTGTCCAGTTATCGACATTAGTTTTTTAAGTTAAATTGCATTGCATGTAGCAGATAGTGAGGAGGTTGTAGAAGCTGAAGTGCTCACTGTACTAGAATTGGCAAACCAAACCGAGTTACATGATATAGGAAAGAGTAAAGATAAATATTGTATTTTTTTCAATGAAACCCAGGAGAATAGCTTCTTCATTTACACTTAAGCTTTGTCATTCAAAGAGAAATTATCAATAATATTCATTTGCATTATTATGAAAGACTTAAGATATGTTTCAGCTGTCACTAAAATGTTAACTCTTTTTTTCTTTTAAAAGAAAATTCATTAACTGTAAAAAAATATAACATCTTATTGTATTGTTATTATAAAATTGCAATAACCCAAGCTATAAACATCCATGAATTTAAAAATACATAATTCATCATAAAATTTCAGAGCAAAAAAAAAAAAAAAACTCCTTGCTATCTCATACTTCAGTCTCTTTACAAATTTGGATTGACATGTATATATTAAAAAGAATTAGTTAAAAAGAAAAAGCTATATGTTTGAAACTATGAGAAAAAAATATTATAGTTTTATCTATGGATTACCCTAAAGATAAAAGAAAATGACATCTACCTAATGATAATAAAAATTACCTTTATTGCACTATCATAAGTAACTATTGCATGAGAGGTGTTGTTCTCTAATCCATATCTTTATGGTTCACCACTTATTATTTGAGATCCCTTGAATGAAATAATATGCTGCAATTACAAGTACTGTATAATAAAAGATTTGACAACATTTTGAATAAAATTTATTAATTTCATACCTTGGTCGTTTTCTTTTGCATTTTTTTCTGAATAATCTGCTCACCCTTAAATTGCTTTCGTTTGTAAGGTGGACAACCTTTACTTCTAACTGCTAGTGGAGAAAGAATTTTACCACTATGAATACCGCAAAGCTCCCCACATTTTGTTGTGCCATGAACAATATTACTGCCATGTTGACTAATTTCACTACCACCTCCATTTAGCATTAATTTTGCCCTCAAATCACCTAAAACCTCCAACACCATATTGCAATGACTCTCATTATTAGTTGCTAATTCAGCTACATCATAAGAAAAGTTGCACATTTTATCAAATCTGAGTTCTTCAGGTTTAGTGCTCCAATTTTCATTACTTACTTTCACCTTGGTGTGACATCTTTTTATATTCTTTCTTCATCGCCTTAAAACAAACTGATCATGAACATAAAATATTTCTTTATAAATAAGCACTGCAATGATGTGTCAACATAATATTCCTTTAAACTCAAATAGTCGACATTTACAATTAATCTCCCAATTAACCTCATTAAAAGAAACTTCAAAAGGGTCACGATGGTGATTCTCTCCAACTTTAACATCTTCAACTACTACAAGCTTTGAAGTTAAAATATTTGTTTGACATGAAAATATCTCACAAAATATTTTTCCTTTTAGCTCTTGTTGAAATTCTCTGAATTTTTTCATTCTATAAGCATCTTGGAACTGTTGCTCCATGGCATAATGAGTAGCATAAGGGATATTAGAATTCAAATTATTAAAATCAGCACGATTTTCTTTTTCCACCTTGTCTCGTAGTGCATTCCCATTTTGTTCAACAAATTGTTTTAGAGTAGTTTTTGAATTTACATACCCATCAAAGAATGCATGCATACTCTCACTGCGTTGTGTTGTAGACATTCCTGCCCAAAATATATCCTTCACATATGCTAGCACCCAACGTCGCCTCTCATCATACAAACCTTGGAAACACTCATTCTTACGAAGATTATATTTTTCAATGAACACCATCCAACGTTCATCAAAATCAGAAGATGTTAAAGAATCATAAACAATATTCGCATTGTCAACTTGATCAATTCATATTTCTTATAACCTTTCAATTTTTATGGAAATTTTTTCATTATATGCCACAAACACCACCTATGTCGCACACGCAGAAAGATAACTTCAATCGCCTTTCGCATGGCCTTATCTTGATCAGTGATTAGGGCATTTGGAGCACAACCAGACATGCATGTAAGCCAAGATCGAGAAAGGCATATATATGTGTCATTGTCCTCATTGGAAATCAAGCCACATCCTAACAATATTGATTGTCCATGATGATTGACCCCAACAAAAGCAGCAAATGGCATATCACATTTATTTGTTAGATATGTTGAATCAAATGTAATAACATCGCCAAATTCTTTATTCGTATTCTACTCCTCGCATCAACCCAAAATAAATTTTTTAACTGAGAATCTTTATCTAAATCCATCATATAAAAAAATTGGAGTTGCCATCTTGCATTTTTAAGAAATAATCATGAATTGCAGATGCATCTTCATCCCCAAGCCGTTAGCGCCTTACTTTGTCTAAATGATTCCTACAATCTTTTTCTAAGAAAGTTAAATTATCATGTCCTCCTGCTTCAACCACCAAAGAATTAAAGCTTTTATTCGGTCGTATTCCAGCTTGATCATTCAATTCCAACTTTCTTTGAACAAACAACTTCATTACTCTGTTGGTTTTGAGAAAACGAGCCTTACTTTGTGTGTTTAACTCATGATTATGGTCATATGTAATGGGTCTTACTTCCCACTTTCCGTTAAAGCATGCTGTCACCCTGACTTTAGCCTTACAATCTATTTTGGATATTGGCTGTAATTTAAAGGGATGATTCGATAATGATTTTGCCTAGCCACAGCATGAATATGAAAATGTCACATATTTCAACTCTCCATCGTCTCATTTGCTAGAGGTTCTTTTAATAACTTTGAATCTCATTATCTTCCCATACATCTTGTAGAACTCAAACAAATCCTGAGCTGTATCAAAAACCATGCCAATTTTTGGTTCAATAATTTCTTCTGAATTTGGTTCATTGCTTATATCATTCTCATCATCAACCTGATTCAAATAAAGCAAAAAATATCCAACTAATTAAATTTCTCATCAATTAATACAAACTTGAAACATTTTAATATAAGAGATATAAAAATAAAAATAAAAATAAAAATAAAAACAATTCACCTCAGTAATAATAATTTTTTAGGAGTCTTCGATTTCTTTTGACCCAAAATCCGCCATCTCATCTGAAAGCTTTATTTTTTCTAAAGTTTCTCTCTCTGTTCGTCTCGTTTGCAAGTCGCAGCCAAGCCAAAAAAGTTAGGTCAAAAGTCTTTTACTTGTAAAAAGAATAAAGGATAAATGTTAAAATAAGTTATTTTATAAGAGTTTATTTTAAATTAGAAAAACTTGTAAGTGGGATTCCATCTCAACAGCACATTACTTGGGATGAATTTTGTGATGATTTTTTGGGTTATCTAGCATTATTGATTTAGAATGTATAACGTTATTAAATAATAATATAATAAATAAATAAATATTGGTCGTACATAAATAAAAATACATACGTATTAAAAGATTCTTCAAAACTCATCAAATCATGAGAGGATCCTTTCCATTTTTTTTTAACGCACATGTATTATTCCTTATTTTTATTGTTATCTACTAGTTTGTGCTTACTGCAGATTCTTGGGTGATTAAAAATGAAACAAATTTTTGTATACTCTATTCAATCAAACAAGTAAACAAGTGTGTAATAAAAAAAGTGAAAAGAAAAAAAAAGAAACGCAAACAAGTCATCAATTTGCGGAAGCAGGCAACTATATAAATCCATTATCCTTCAAAATTAACCCGTAAGGCATCCATTAATCAAGTAGTTTAATGACACGTGTGTCATTAAACTACATGTAACAATGCTCCTAATTCCTAAATATCAATTGCAAGTCCACTTAAGAATCCACAGCATTTTAATTAGCAGTGAATGACATTTGCAGATGACATATTTACCAAATTTGTTAGAAACTAGAAGAATTGAAATAAGTTGAAATTCAAATAAGAAACGAGAATAAAATAAATTTAAAATTAAAATAAAATGCTAGAATTGAAATGAGTTGGGAGTAGAATAAAGAATGAAAATTACAATAAGTTATTTATTCAAAGTATTAGAATCAAAATTGAAACAAAAATAATAATGTTTTCATTAATGTGTTCAATTTATTTTGTAATCATTGAACTCAGAAATTTCTTGTCGATAGGGCAATTGTCATCATATAAAAACTTATAAAAAATACACTATTCCAAAATAATTAACCGAACATATCGTCTGGGTGAACAAAATAAACTTTATCGCAAGCAACATGATAACATTCTAACATGCACATTTCCTTCTCTTATAATTAATTAATTTCTATCTACAAAAGTGAAAGGGTAATCAACCATTATAGACCTTAAATCAATTGCGGTACGATTCAAGCTTTTATAATCAATCAAGCAAGCAAACGGGCTATAGAAATTTGAATGAAGTAGATAGATAAATTTAGTTTTCCCTCCAAAATTAACCATGAGTGTGACTTATGCATGGGGAAATTTATATATCTAGTCAATTTCGTAAAATTATTATCAAAATTAAATATATTACAAAATTTTTTACCATACTAACCACTTATTTTAGATCAAATTACCCTTTAAAATAACTTAGTTTGTTGTGGGCGACGGCTAGTTGCGAGCAATGGTGGCCATCACCCGCGTTGACTTGCTGCGGGCAATAGAAGTCATTGCCCATGTTGGCTTGTTGCGGGCGATGGGAGTCATTGCCCATGTTGGCTTGTTGTAGGCGATGGTAGCCACTGCCCATGTTAGCTTGTGTTGCGAAGCGTGGGTTGAACAATAACAAATTTGTGGTGACTGCGACTTTTAAAGAAATATAAATATAGTATAAATAAATGTAAATAAAATATGACACAATAATTTACGTGGTTCGGCGTAAAGACTACGTCCGGGCAAAGACTAAAAAATAATTTCACTAATAAATTGGAGTTATAAAATTAGGAAAAACTCTATAAACCCAATATTTCAATATACCCAAATAGATCCCCTTTGGCACTCAAAGAAATGCTATTCTCTACACTCTTATACAGTTTATTTGCAATACTCTCAATTCTCAAATTTAGGATTTTTGGATGCCAAACAAATAAAGAGCTCCCTTCTATTTATAGGAAGCATTGCTCACCTACCATTCAAGTTGTCAATGCATCCATTTTGGCATTCAAACAATTTGTTCAATTTGTAGTTAGTTAGTTCATGCATTCAGCTAATGTATTTAAATGCACACACTAGACTTATTCAACTAATATTTAGAATGCATGCACTTATCTTTGACTTTTCAACAATTCTCCATCTCGGCGAAAAATTATTTAAATTTGTGCCAACTATTAACAAAACCATCATCCAGCCTTTGCCCTCTCCGATTATTTTAAATTTGTATGATATTGATCAAGTTTAGACAATGTTCAAACTTGATCGTCATCACTACTTTGGTCAACATATCTGCAGAATTCTCTGCAGTCTTGATTTTCTGAAGAAGAATCTTCACCTTGTCAACAATTTTCCGCACAAAGTGAAATCGTACATCGATATGCTTCATACATTTATGATAAACTTAGTTCTTTGCTAAGTGTATAGCACTTTGACTGTCGTAATATACATTAACATGTCCATGTGCTAATCCTAAGTTTTCAAGCAAGCTTGATAGCCAAAAAGCATATTTAATAGCCTCTGTAATTGCTATATACTCAATCTCTGTTGTCGACAGTACAATTGTAGATTGTAGTGTAGACTTCCAACTAATTGGCCCTCCAACAAAAGTAAATACATATACGATAGTTGACCATCTTTTGTCCAAATCACCAGCATAATCAGAATCAACGTACCCAATCACACCTTGACCAAGTGTGTCATCTTGCTCAAATACTAAACCAACATCCACAATTTTCTGAATGTATCGTAGAATCCAGTTCACAGCCTGCCAATGTCTTTTACTAAGATTATATATATATCTGCTCATCATACTAATTGCTTATGAAATATCAGGCTTTGTACACACCATTACATACATCAAGCTACCAACTACATCTGAATACGGAACTTGCAATATGTATTCTTATTCCGCATCCGTTGAAGGTGATAATTGTGCAGAAACCTTGAAAGAAAAAGCCAACGGGTTACTCATAGGTTTTGTCTGCTCAGTCGTGTTAAACTGTTGTAATACATTCTTCAAATACTGCTTCAAGATAAGCTGACTTTGCCACGAGCTCTATCTCTATATATATCCAAGCTAAGAATCTTCTTAGCTTCACTCAGTTCTTTTATCTTAAACTTTTGATTGAGTTAAATCTTCAACTTTTTAATCTTAACTTTGCTCTCAAATGCTATTAGTATATCATCCACATACAAGAGCAAATATATGAAAGATCCCTTTTGCAGCTTGCGAAAATATACACAATGATCAAATTTATTTCTTGCATACATTTGCCCTTTCATAAACTGATCAAATCGCTTGTACCATTGCCACGAAGATTGTTTCAATCTATAAAGCGACTTTGTCAGTTTGTAAACCCAGTTTTCTTTTTTAGCAACTTTAAATCCATCTGACTGAGTCATGTGGATTTCCTCTTCCAAATCATCGTGTAAAAATACTGTTTTTACATCAAGTTGAACTAGTTCAAGATCAAATTGCGCAACTATTATTAGCAAAATTCGAAAAGACGAGTGTTTTCCTGTATCGAATTTCATTCTTACAAAGAAATCTTTTTTTCTTTGCATATACTCATTTGCATCCAATTGCCTTCTTTTCCTTGAGCAGTGTAACTAACTCCCAAGTTTTATTTTTATGAAAAGATTGGATTTCTTCATCCATTGCTTGCTTCCACTGTACACTTTCAGGGTTATTTACTGCTTTTCTATAAGTGGAAGGAACATTATCATCTACAACTAGAAGTGCATAGGCCACCATATCAATAAAGCAAGCAGAGTTATGAATTTCATTGTGTGGCCTTGTATATGCAATTAAATCTTATTGTTGTGAAGGTTTTTGGGTCAGAGCCTCTTCTTCATCTTTGGTTAATAGAGATTCATAATCTAGCTCATCAACATTAGCTGAATCATTTAAAATATTTTCAAACTCCACTTGCTGTGAAGTACTACTGGACTTGTCTTCCTTTTGAGAATCTTTTTGTTTTAGCATAGCAGATTCATCAAAAGTTACATCTCTATTGAAAATAATATTTCTTCTAATTAGACACCACAAACAATATCCTTTTAACCCAGCAGTTTTACCCATGAACAAGGCTTTCTTTGCTTTTGGCTCTAATTTATATTCTTTACATGCCAAAAACATTTAAAGAATCATAGTAATTCTTTTTAATGTTTGTACGTCTCTACTACTTACACAATAAAGGGGAAGGATTTGACGTTGGACCCTCTAAAATTATATAATCTTGGACACCATGTTTCAACCATTAGATCAATTGCAAGCTTACCACGGGTCAGACATCTCTCAAAGTCACATTGTAAACATCAGCTCATTCAGCTTGCAAGATTAAAGCTGCAAATTTAAATATAATGAAATCTTACCCCTAGAACCAAAAGAAGGAACTACCAGTCCGTCCTTGCACATATTTATTCAAGATGTTCATTTATTAATTAGCTCTTTCTAAGTTAGTTAGATAACATCAAACAATTTAAATTTCAAATAGAAAGAAAGCATACTATTTTCAAAGATATAGTGCAGTTAGAACAGGACAGAATGATCCAAATTTCAGGCATTGACGTCACAACAAAACTAACTAACCTTGAGAAATACTTAGTTGAAGAGAAGTATCGTACAGCTTCATATTTAAGAAGGTTCAGTTTCTTCCTTCTTTCACTGTCAATTCCTTCTTTCACTGTCATCCCGCAAAGCCTGTATTAATATGCATTGGTTAGCAGCAAGAATTTGGAGATATATTACTTAAAACAGATTACCTCTTCTTTGAAATTAGGAGTAAGGGAGGGAAGGTGGGTGTAGAGATGGGAAGCGTCTGTTTATCTGCAAGCTCATTATAATGTAATGATAAACAACAAAAAGCATACCTTAGCAGAAATTTTTTATTGATTGGTGCAGAGTTGTCGCCTAATAGCCACTCACTGGTTCTTGATAGTTTCAAAAATCCATCATCATTGTCACTTTCGTATCTTATCGACAACTCTCAAACTTACGAAGTATCATATCGGCGTAATCAAGAGGTATAAAATAGGCTTTAATCTTCCTCTTCACGTCATACCGAGTACGAATCTTAATTATCTTTTCCTTCACGAACACATTTTGCCTTTAATTTCTCCACCAATCATAAGCATGTTCAATCAATTTGAAAAAACTCATTTTACCTTTAAATTTCTCCACCAATCATAAGCAAGTTCAATCAATTTGGAAAATGTACACTTGATATGCTTCTGCTCAAGAATATTGTCAGTAATACAATCTTCAACTGTAAATATCCAATCAAGGACATCCTCAGTTTCAAAGGGAAAAAATAAAATCTGAATATTAATGACGTTCAATGATAGTAATCTCAAACGTTGCCGCGAAAAGAAAGATGATAGGGAAAAAAGAAGAATAAGAAAGAAATGCATATTCGAAATAAATCAGGTAGTTTCTTAATGGAAGGGGTTAATTGAATCCATCATGCTCATTTTATATACTACTGCACAAATTTTCTTGTAAAATCCGAGATGTGATTTAAGTTGCACCAAAAGATTAATTTGTAGATTAAATATAAAGGATCACACCTATGATCATAGTTGTTTAAACTTTAAGCATTCTTTATACACTCAAATTAACATAAAGGTGTCACTAGTTTATTTCACTTGATAGCCTTTCTTATGATGGGAAAAAAGTTCTTCGGAAGCACAAATTTGATTAGACCAGAGACACCTTCATATAGCAAAAGTTTCATAACCTAAAAACTTATTGCATTCCCTCTATTAATAGATTTTTTTTTTTTAAACGGATACAATGCAACTAATGTATTTACCATCGGAACTCAATTGAATATTATTACAATACAGCCCTTACAAATTGCTCACAAAAATATCCTAGAATAATTTGGAAGAATAGTAACTTTATCCACAAAATAATGGAGAGAATTCAGCTCCCATCCAAATATATATAGGAATATATATTTAAAAGAAGAAATGAGTCCGATGGGACTAAGTTTAACTACTGGCTCTATTAATAGAAGACTGATTAACGGAACTCTCCACTTTTTTCATAAGAAAAGTGAGTCGAAAAATTAAATATTCTTAATACTTCCATTAAGAAGAAAACTCCACCACTTTCCTTAAAATTTGGATAGTAACTATGAGTTTATTCTTTTAAATATTTAATAATTCAATTTATTATTTGAGCCATAAAGAAATAAATCTGACATAATCTCTTCCCCAACCAATTAAGAAATCTGTATATGCTAGATCAACAAAAGCAAATTGATATTGGTTAACGTGTTTACAATTAATTAAGCAAACTGACACCGATTAATTTACCGTTGTTTTTGTTTGCATTTTTTGTTTTTTATTATTATTATTTTTTCAATGAATGAATATCACTGCTCTTTTTTCTCTCCCCTCACCTACTTGTTTCTCCAATCTTCAGAAACTCTCATGGAGTTTTCTTTTTGAAGAAAAGATAATGAATAAAATTAGACTGGCGCCATTTAGCATATATGTAAAATACAATACTACAATGGGTAAACCCTCTGTATGATTCATTTCTAATGCCCATGGTATATTAAATTTTGTAATACTGTAAGAAAATGCTGTAATTTAAAGGAGAGGAAAAATAAAAGAAAAGAAAAGAAAAGAAGTGGAGTTAACATCTTGAAAGCAGGAGATATATTTAGGGGAGAGGAAAAAAATAAAAGAAAACACATTAAATTGTAATCTTGATCATTCATCCCGTTCTCAATCAAAAGCTTAAATTAGTGTAAAAAGTGTATATAAAATTGAGGTCGCTGAACTTGTCCTGTTAATTAATATAAATTTTATAATTTTTTTTAGTAATATTATACGTTTTAAATTTTTTTATATCAAATAACTATTTTAAATTATGTGACATTCATCAATTGGTAGGTGAGATAATGCAAATTAATTCACTCTAATTTTGAAAAGAGCTGCCAACCAATTAATAAATATCAAATTATTTAGAATAATGCTACACATCCTAAATTTTTTATTCCAAATAATGTAACATTCATCAATTGGTTGATAAGATAATATAAGTAATCCACTTTAATTTTACCAACCAATTAATAAATGCCACATCATTTAGGATGATTATTTGAGATAAAAAATTTAGAATATATAGTATTATTGAATTATTTAAGATAGTTATTTAGGATAAAGAATTTAAAATGCCTATTATTAGTCTTTTTTTTTAAGAAAAATTTATCGTGAATTCATTGTTCTTCAAGACAAATTAGTGACTTGATACAGTGCAGGAATTGTCGATGTCTCCATGTTATATGCTTTTAGTCTGCTCTTGACTACTTAGACGTATCAGTTACTTTGAAAAAACCTCCAAATGAAAGGAAGACAAATTAATATGTCCAAAAAAAAAAAATTGAGGACAAATTAGTTCATTATCATAACATGTCAAAATAATAATAATAATAAATAAAGGCCGAAAATTAGTTTATTATGATTTACACTCGAAATATCAACACCAATTCGCATGCTTTGACGTATCAATTACTTTAAGAAATCTGTGTTGATATCATATATTTTCAAAGAAAAGTGCGTGCTTGAGAATTTACATTTTTTTGATTCAAATAAAGCTTGACAAATTAGCATTGCAAGAAAAAAGATAATAAAATTTGTTCATTATCGTTCTTACTCCAAAGATCGACAGCAACTTACACACAATTTGATGTGGCATGGTTATGTAAAATGTACATAATACTTAGGTTATAATTGAGCTAAAGATGTCTGTTTTAAACATATAATATATCGTGTTGTACTTTTTGATGAGATGCATTAAATTCAGAATTGTTAATACTAATTTTCCTTGTGATTAAATTGAAAATTCTATTTTTTTTATTATTTTGTAGTTTTAAGTAATTTTTTTTATTTTTTCATTGTTTTTACGATTTTTATCTTTTTTTTTTAAATTTAGGTGTATTTATTTTGTTTTTTTTATTTAGATTAGAAAAATTTTATTATAAGATAATATTTTAAATTTATTTATTTTAATAAATTTACGATATTTAGAATTAATATAAAATGTCTGAAACCATAATTTTTTTTATTTGAACTTTCAATATTATTTTCATTCTTAATTATCAATGTTTTTACGTTTTCGTGTCATCACAATTCTTCAGCTCTATTATTTAATTCAAAATGTTTTTATATAATATTATTCCAAGTATGGTTGATAATTTTTGTCGTGTCAACACTGGGGTGGGGAGTTTAGACTTCCACATGCAATGTGTACGTTTCCATATCTAAGCAAGGTTTTTTTTTTTTTTTGGTTTAACTTACATGCAATTTGCTGTTTTCATATTTTCTTCCGGTTTTCTCGTATCTAGTTAATTTGCTTTCAGTCTCTTGATTCCATTCTTATGTTGTGCTTTGATATCTTTTGTTGTACTGCAAAAACGTCATTTTTTATGGTTTGATATTATTTGTGCATAGATACAGAATTTTACGTAATTCAATAATAATATTTACGTTAACGGATACAAGAGAAAATTTTTGTTTTACTAACAATTAATAAAATATAAATTTAAGTAACAAAATCTCACTTTCTAAATATTTAAATATATTTAGTATTTTCACACTTAAAGAAAACAATTTCTCCAAAATATATATTCTCTCACATCTTTAAAAATAGTACAGAATCCAATTGAGAACTCAAGAAAATTCTTTGCACTCTCTCAAGAGAGCTAAATTACATAAGCTTTTACATTTTAAAATACTTTTAAAATGAACAAGAAATTCTATTTATAGGAAAATATTATGGTACTATTACACAAACCTTAATTATTTTTTCAAGATTTTCGACCACCTAACCCCAATTCAATCTAAGAGAAATAGAATCAGATTTTCTTTTTTGAACAAAGAATGTATGTAAAAAGAGATTAAATCTCTTTAGTCTAACTATCTATAACGGTAAATTGCATAACGTATAATTTAATAACATAAGATTTTATTAAATTATAAATACCCAGATTATTATTTAGAGTATGAATAGTTTTATCCTAAAAGAGTACCCGAAAATATAACCTTTACGGAGCTCTTATACTTTGACGTTGTAAAAAAGTTAATAGTTGAGTAAATAATAGTCATTTAATGCACCATTCTATATTCCGCCATATCAATGTCTCTGGTTGGCAAAGATTGTTAAACGCAACGTGTTCTTTGTTTTAGGTAATTTTTTCGTTATCCATGAATTTTGAATTGAAATACTTGGCTTACTGTTACTTTCAAAGCTTGATTTTTTTTAATGGAAAATTATCACAGTGCATAAAGATTAACCAGGTCGTTCTTTACATTGATTATTGATTTTTTTAATGTAAAATTGTTGGTTTGTTGCTTATTCAATGTTTTATGCATAGAAAATGCTTCCGTTATCTATATTCCAAATGCAAGAAATTAAAAAAAGAAAAATTGATTTGCTTTCGTGAATCTCCAAGAAAAACAGAAGACCCTTCACCTTCTTCGCACTATAAATGACGTTGATTCTTCGCACAATAAATGACGTTGATATGAAAAATACTAAGTGTTATTATAGGGATCGGCATAAGACCGTCAATTTTATTTTTGATAATCCTTGCCAAAGCAAGAAAAATAGATATAAAAAGAAATTAAAAGAGAGTACAAATCATGGGTTAAACTGAAATAGACCCCAAACAATCCAACAAAAAGAAAAAATAATTAAAATAATGATTTACCTAATAAAATCGATAGGATTGAACTCTATGAGTATCTTTATGAAGACAAAATAAAATTTCCGCTGAAGCGTCATCCAACCATACAAAATCATTCTGTTTAGAACCATGTTAGCCATCACATCCACCGCTGCATTACCTTCTCGAAAGACATGAGTAAAATGAACAACCATAGAGTTGTCTAGTAGAAAGAGACAATTAGTCCAACGTGCGTAAAGTTGCCAAGGAGGGGGATCCGAGAGTTTTGAAGATGAAGAACCGTAAGCATGGAATCACTCTCAATAATAACATGACTCCATTGATAGGCATGAGCTAGTTCAATAGCTAAAATCACAGCCATCCGTTCTTCAAAAAATGCTGATTGATTGCTAAGGGGACAAACAAAGCCACCCAAAAAATCACCTTTATTATTGCGAAATAAACCCCCACATGAAGTCATTCCGGGATTAACTTCTGACATGCCATCGGTTTTAACATTGACCCAATCAACAGGAGGAGGAACCCAAGTGATGAAAATGATACGAAGGGCCTTGCAATGCATAACACAGATGCCCAGACTTAATAGCTTATCCTTGACATCATTGGAATGAGAAACCGCATGACTAAGGCTAGCAATATTCTTAATATGACCACGACAATTGACAATAATCCTTAAAGCAGGAATCTGAAGACCTTTAAATCTAGATAAGTTATGAACAACCAGATTTCTCCAAGAATAAAGAAAAAAGTCACTAACCAGATGTTATAAAGTTGTGAGTTGAGATTCTTACTCAGAGCAAACTGAAAGTAGTCAGCAATTGAGTGAAGACAGGGCATGTAAACACAAAAGCAACAGCAACCCAATTCCAAATCTTCAGAGCATATGAACACCCAAAAAAGACATGTAAGCAGGATTCCTCACATCAATAAGCATCACAAAGAGTACACACAGACACCATTGTAACTCCACGACTTCTAAGATTGTCATTAGTAGGAAGTCTATCATGCAAAATATGCCAAGCAAGCATAGAATTTCTAGGAATGATATGCGGGCCCCAAATTCTTTTCCAAGGAGTTTGAGTAGTAGCCAAAGTACATAACACATCATAGGCTGAAGACACAGTGAACGAACCATCAGCTGTACAAGACTAAATCAGCTCGTCTTCTGTAGGAGAGTAAGGCAAAATTATATTCTCTATTTGGAGAATAATAGAGGGCATATTCTGACGTAGAATATTAGGAATATACCATTGAGAATCCTAAATGACATCAGAAACCAATCCAGAAATAGAAGAAGCAAGAGCATGTTCATTAGAGCAAAGCGGCTGCTCTTGCCACCTATCAAACCAAAAATTAACTTTGGAACTATTCCCAATTAACCAGCGGCTGTGAGCAAAAATTAAAGGCATGGCTTCTCTGATGCCATTCCAAACTGACGAAGCCTTATAAGTAGAGTCATGGTAAAAAATAGACAAGTGAAACTTATTCTTCATAAACTTAGAACTCTCAGAATCCCCAATGATGCACTTCCATGCCAATTTAGCTAGGCAAGCAATATTAAAACAACCCAAACTCCTCATACCCAAACCACCATTAGCTATCGGAGTGCAGACTTTGTTCCAAGCAATCGTCACCAATTTTCGTGAAGAGCTTACACCTGTCCAAAGGAAATTACAAGCCCAGCCATTAAGCTGTCTAATGAGAGACCGCAGCCAAAGATAAACCATAAAGCTATGGATAAGAATATTCTGATAAACCGACTTGATCAATTGAAAACGATCAGCCACAGAAAGGAGCTTGCCCTACCAACTATCCAGCCTAGCCTTCGCTTTGTTAGCCAAAGCCTGAAGATGAATCCGTCTAAGAATGCCTCTGAAAATAGGAACAACCAAATATTTAAATGGAAGCTGATCCTTCTTAAAACCTGTCTCAGCTAAAATAAAATCCTTCTTGTTACAAGCTGCACACCAAAAAAACACAAGCTTTTCTCTGTATTGAAGTGCTGACCTGAAACTAAACCGTATTCTTCAAGAAGAGATAAAAGATGCCTCAGAGAACTTGAGTCTCCTCTACAAAAAATAAAAATATCATCAGCATAGAGGACATGACTAGGAGCCTTACACCCACGAGGAGCAGCAATACTTTTTACTAACCCTTGTTGACCAAATATGAAACACCCCCGCGCAAAGCTTCCTCTGCCGAACAAAAGAGCATCAGCGATAAAGGGTCACACTGACGAACCCCTTTAGAACTTGAAAAAAAACCTCGAGGTGTACCGTTAATGATTATAGAGAGCCTGGCTGAGAGAAGCATGGTTTTAATCCAATCTGCAAACCTCTTTAAGACTGTAAGAAGAAAATTCCATTCCAAAGTGTAAAAAGCCTTCTTCACATCGATCTTTAGGCCTAAGCTACCCCATGAATCTTCCGATTGAGCAAATTGATCCCTTCAGAAACCATACAGATGGATTCATGAATATGGCGCCTCTGAATAAAAGCTGTTTGTTGTGGAGATACACGAGTTGGCAGCAAAGCACTTAATCTATCAGCTAGAATCTTAGGAATTATCTTGAGACATAAGACCGTCACTTGATACAGGGTTTGTTTAATTATATGTTATTTTCTTATTGACTGAATTGAAAAGAAAAAAAAAAAAAAAGCAAAATTGAAATCAGGGTGATGTGTGAAATATACTGAAATAAATAAATGGAGAAGAAAAATTTGTTGCTCAATATTCAAGAACTCATCAAAAGTGATCGTTAAAGTCTAGAGGATAGGTATGATTAGCTTTTATTTATATTATTTTGGGTAACACCATATCTAGTCAGCTGTCGTGTGACGTGGGCCAGGTTTAGAAATCCTTTTATTTTAACTTCTGTATTCTTATTATTTTACTAGTTATATTGTAATTTCAGTATTTGAGTAGTGATCAGTGATCACGGGTCTCCTAATCTAGAAAATATGTTTTTGCTGAATAACAATTATGAATAACAACGAGGGTTTTAACACCCTTACTAAACCCTAAAAATATATGAATTTATCAAAATAAGTAAAATTGAATTGGTATGACATAATAAAAATTCCACTTGTCGAAACAAAATAAAAAAAATGATAATTAAATAAAATATTGACAAAAATAGATAAAAATCTAGTAAGAATCTCAAAGATAAGAAAGAAATCTTCAAACAAAAAATAGAAGTCCAAAAGAAATTTAAGGATTTGCTGACCCATTTTAAAATTGCCACTTTAACTCAATTTTTTTTAACTTTTTTTTTCTTCATAATTTCGGAATGATATATTATGAGCCTAAAACAAATAACTATTGCTCAAGTTATGGCCTTGCGAAGATGTCCCATCCAGCCTACATCAAAAGAGCAATCTGGATGTGTCGAACATGTTTGCATTCAAATTTAGGTAAAATCCACTAAAATTCACGAGTCTAACATTTAGCCAACCCATTATTAGTGTGTATGGACAGTGAGGAAACATTTTCAATAAGCCGACTGAATTAAATAGAAATATATTACAATCATACTATATACTAATAGCAAAAAATAAAAAGACAGAAATGAAGAAAATGCATACAAGACTTGGAGAAGTCAATTAAAAGCTGGGAGTATCATCAGTTCAATTGGTTATAAATAGCATAGAGCCATCCTCTCGTTGTTGCAGATCAGAGGGAAAGAGAGAGAGAGAGAGATAGAGAGTGCGTGTAGGTGATTACAATTAAGAAGATATAATGGGTGGTTCAAAAAAGGTGTGGATGGGTGAGTTAATTTTCATGTTATTATAACTAAAAGGGTGGTGGAGTAAGGGATGTTTGGAGCAAAAAAGACCTGCTCTCTCCCAACTTAAGTATCTCTTCAATAACGATCAACATCTTCAAAACTGGGTAGATGCGGGGGATGATGAGAATTATTCAGATTGTTGTCAGTGGGAAGGGATTGAGTGCAACAACACCACCGGCAGAGTGATTAAATTAGATCTACGAGATACTAGGGATTGGGAATCAACAGACGCATAAATGAATGCTTCTTTATTCACTCCCTTCCAACAATTAGAGTAGGAACAATATAGCCGGTGGTGTTGAAAATGAAGATCCTTAATTTACTCCAATTTTTAATTTCTAACATTTATCTGATCCCTTTTAGCTAATGGTTTTTATTTTAGACTATAACCACTTCAACAATAACATCTTTTCATCTCTAGGTGGCCTTTCATCACTGACAAATTTATCATATGTTCAAAATGATATTAAAGGTTAAGTGAGATTCATCCCTTCTCCCGTGTCCCATCTTATTTCATTGACCAGCTGGAACATTAGCTCTAGATATACTCTTGCTTCTGTAAGCTGCAAGGCTTCGAGAATTAAAAAAATAGGTTTAAGAAATTATCAATATACCTTTCCCCAAAATATATATATATATATATTATCAATGTATGAATATTTCAATGCTTCTTATAATCAGACAATTCAATCTAATTATTTTGTAGGGTCTTGTCTTCAAAAGTAAAGAATTGTGCTCTAATTGGGAATCGGCATCGTAGCTTTTTATTTTCTCTAATGCTCTTTTTTCGTTAACAAGTTCATATCTAAGAGAGATTGGATTCAAAGAAACTTTTGATGTTCGAGGTAAGCCGTAATAACCTGCACCTCATTTATCTGCCTATATATAAATTTTGAATAGTTCTAATTGCTTGAAAGTTAAAAAAAAAACTAGTAAATTAACAACCCCCACCAAAAAAAAAAAAAAAAACTGGATTATCCTTATTCCCTTGCATTATATCGCCAATATAAAAATTTTAACCATTTCTTGTTCATTGTCTGTAGATTTTCTTAAATTCAAGATTTTGGAACATCTGGTCATGGATCAGATGATAATTGAAGTCAACACCAGTTTTCTTCAAATGTGAGCGAATCGATGGCTTCTCTTAAGTTTTTATCACTGACAGATTCACGTCTTAATAAAAACACCATTCTTGATCAAGTTCAATTGATGATTTTCTTTCTTCTCTTAACTCTTAACTAAACTCAATGAAAGATGATAAAGAGCCACAATAACGACAAAAATAACTGTAAAATAGAGCGCTGTTGTAGAGTTGATTAAAAATAATGCTAAATTTTTACTTCACACTATAACACCATAGAATTTTACAGTTATTTTGTCTATCAGTATTCAAACTTCAATTTTTAATATATGCTTTAAAGATTTTACGCAATTATTTATCTTCATGTACGGAAGGATGAATTATATATTTTTCAGGACTTTGTTAGTTGGTGCATCTGCAAGAGTTATACATTCGTGATAATGATTTGAGAGGTAGTTTGCCTTGGTGCCTGGAAAACATGACATCCCTCCAAGTGTTACATGTCTCTTCTAATCAACTTACTGGAAACATTTCCCCAGGCCTTTGTGAGTTGGTGCTTCTGCAAGAGTTATACATTGATAACAATGATTTAAGAGGTAGCTTGCCTTTGTGCTTAGCAAATTTGATTTCCCTTCGAGTATTAGATGTCTCTTACAATCAACTTGCTGGAAACATCTCCTCATCTCCCCTCATGCATCTAACATCTATCAAAAAGTTCATACTTCCAAACAATCATTTCCATATCCCTATTTCGCTTGAACCACTTTTCAATCACTCAAAACTCAAGATTTTCAGTGGTGAAATATACTCAGAACCTGAGTCATATTCTAAATCTTTGACCCCAAAATTTCAATTGACCCCAAAATTTCAATTAACTTCTATCTCATTGTCTGGTTATGGAGATGGTGGCACATTTCCCAAATGCCTGTACCATCAGCATGACCTGAAGAACGTTGATCTCACACACCTTAACTTGAGTGGAGAATTTCAAAATTGGTTGTTAGAAAACAGTACAAACTTAAAGACGCTTCTTCTTGCCAATAACTCTCTTTCCGGATAATTTCGGATGCCAATCCATTCTCACCAGAAATTTCAACATTGGATGTCCCCAAAAATTTCTTTCAAGGCCATATTCCGGCAGAAACCGGAACATGTCTTCCAATCTTAATGCATTTAAACTTATGCAGAAATGCTTTCAATGGTAGCATTCCCTCTTCATGGTAATATGAACATGTTAGAAAGCCTGGACATATCCTATAATCGGTTAACTTGTGAAATCCCTGAGCCATTATTATCAAATAACGGTCTGCAAGGTCATATATTCTCTAAAAAATTTAACTTGACAAATCTGATGAGGATACAGTTGGATGGTAATAAATTCATTGGAGAGATCCCATTAAGCTTATCTAAGTGCTAATTGTTAGGAGGACTATATCCGAGTGATAATCATCTCTCTGGTAAGATTCCAAGATAGTTAGCTAATTATTGGGCATTATAAAAGATATTATAATGCCCAATAATTATCTTGAAGGTTCAATACCAATAGAGTTTTGTCAGCTCGATTCTCTAAAGGTTTTAGACCTTTCAAGCAATAGTATTTCGGGGACTTTACCATCTTGTTTTAGTCCATTATCTATCGAACAAGTTCATTTGTCGAAAAACAAGATAGAAGGACAGTTGGAAAATATAATCCATTACAGCGCTTATT
The DNA here is from genome assembly GCA_025617385.1 of Murraya koenigii. Lineage (NCBI taxonomy): Eukaryota > Viridiplantae > Streptophyta > Magnoliopsida > Sapindales > Rutaceae > Murraya > Murraya koenigii. The sequence goes on from CM046816.1 coordinate 22,976,038, forward strand.
GGTGACATTAGATCTTAGTTATAACCGCTTACATGGAAATATTCCAAATTGGATCGACTGACTACCTCAGCTAAGCTACCGTCTCTTAGCTAATAATTGTATTGAAGGTGAAATGCCAGTTCAATTGTGTCAATTGAAGGAAGTGCGGTTGATTGATCTATCCCGTCGTATTCCTACTTGCTTTGTTAACACTACACTTAGTGAAGGTTATGATGATGCAGCAGCTCCAACTTCTAGTTTTTGGGATCAAGCTTCTGCTCCTGCACTAATGGGTCTCCAATGGGAAAGGAAGAAACTGTACAATTCACAACGAAGAATATGTCCTACTATTATCAAGGAAGAATTTTGACGAGTTTGAAATGGTTTCACAGGATTCAGCCAATTGTCTTGATCGTGGGATATTATTGAGAAATAGGAATTCGTGTTATCAAAAGAGTTCCTGCGATTATTTCTAGTATGGAATGAGTCAATCATCCATTTCGGTGTGTCTGGAATTGATCTTTTTTGTAGCAAACTGATAGGTGAGATTCCTACTCAGATTGGATATCTCACTAGGATTCGTGTACTAAATCTATCTCACAACAATTTGACGGATACAATCCCAAATACATTTTCAAACCTGAAGCAAATCGAAAGCTTGGACCTCTCCTACAACCTGTTGCAGGAAAATCACCCCTCAGCTTATTGTGCTAAAGACATTGGCTGTCTTCAGGGTAGCATACAATAACTTATCAGGCAAAATTCCAGATAGAGTTGCACAATTTTCAACTTTTCAGGCAGATAGCTATGAGGAGAATACTTTTCTTTGTGGACTATCACTGTCCAAAAATTGCAGTGATAATATATTATCAACAGTGACACTAGAAGTTTACACTGATAATGAAGAAGGTGATTGTTTAATTGACATGGACAGTTTCCTTATCACTTTTACAGTATCTTATGGAATTGTGATAATAAGAATCATTCGAGTTTTGTATGTGAACCTGCGAATATGGTTTTTTCTTGTTGAAGTGTGTATGATCTCTTGCTACCATACTGTAGAGGACAATCTCATTCCCAAAAGATTCTATCGTGGATGGATGTAATTTCATTCCGTTACAACTTGTCGACCAGGAAATTTTTTTATGGACATTCTCAATTCCAATTCAATGAAATTGTTCTTCCTAAAACTTGTGCTACCTTTTTAATGCATATAGAATGAAACCATGGATTATACCAATAAAAGTGTTTGATGCAAAATGTCAAATAACAACATTCTGTTTTACATATATAATTAATGATATTTTTAACCATTCGCAGAATCCCTTCAAGAATTTCTTTAGATGGCGGCCAAAACTAAACAGATTTGAGGCTCTACTTCTACACTTCATAACTAGCAAAAGGTCTCTCCTTTTATCCAATCTGAATGAAGATTAAGTTTTGCCTTCTGGAGTATGTGTAAATTCTCTATTAAATTTAAGAGTTGAGATTTCACTTTTCAGGTCCGGATGAAAGTTAAATGCGGGTGACGGTACCTCACTAGAGGCGAGCTGTGACAAACTAGAAATAAAAAATTACAGTCCAGAGTAAGATTAGTGGGTAGCTGTGCTTATCAGAGAGAATTAGACGTTTAGAACTTGGATTACCTCTCAGATTTGGCAACTCTTTATTTGTTATATGCTAGTGGGGATTTTAGGTAGCCATTATCGACTTGGGAGTTACAGTAATCGATTAATTTCCTCTTCGCTAAACTCTCTAACATTCGATACAATTTCACTTTACGGCACGACAAAAAAAAAAAAAAAAAAAAAAGAGCTTCGTTTGGTGGGCCTTCCTACGCTGTCCAATGCCTGTTCCTGATGGTAACTCAGCTCTACACAAGAACAAGAAGATAAGGTTCATTCACCAAATTTCACAACCAACAAACTATCTCAACTCATTTTGTTAATCAGCAAAACTAAATTGTCGGTATAAATGAACAAACTTTTGAAGCCTGTAACTTATAATAAACACAAAGCCAAAAATGACATTTAAATCCTGCAAGTGTTTCTCATCATCCCTAACAAAAAGAAGCAAGAATAATTATATACCAATAATTTGTCCATAAAAAAATAATGATTTGAGTTTGATACGCTATACAAACTGGGCCTTACACACTTGCAGAAAGCTACACAGCAGACAAAATCTAGCAGCTACATAATGGTATCACTTTCAGCTGGTCACGAATGGTTTGCATTCAGCAGTGCTTGATAGACCATGTCTATGAATTGATTGTCCTATCACACATAAATGCTGGTCAGATACACAAGGGAAAAAATAATAATTGAAAAAGCATAAAAAAAAATGGAGCATTGCATTCAAGTTTGCACTCTTCAGCATGGCAAAGTGGTCGTGGGTTCTTGATTTTGAAGACCGGGATAAGTTAAAAATAGTTCAATCCACTAACATAAATTTATTTACATGCCAATTTGGATACCATCAAAATGTAAACACTAATTCACAGCCCCTTAAAAGAGTGGATAAAATGTGTGCCATGAATATACGCCATTTTTGTACATAAGAAATCCAAAGAGCACTTCTGACAATACAAATATAAATGCATGATAAAGTTCCCAGAATCTTAATAACAGTAAACATGAACATGTCGGATGCAATTCTAGCTTCAAGCATTTCCATTACCAGAAATCCTAACCTGAACTAGCACCAGAAGTGCCTCTCGGACTTTCTCCTTGCTGATAAACGGTCCATAGTTTGAAGTAACAGCAGGAGTAAGAGATGGTGGAGGAGTTGGTGGTGGAAAAGGTTGAAGCACTGGGGCACCATATGGACGTTGCAGACTCAAGGTAGGATTAAGTGGTGGAGCTGTAGGGGTAGATGAAGAGACAGACTGCATCATCTGCGTGGAGGAGGGAGGAGGAACAAAGAATAAGGAAGGCTTTACAAGATTAGTGGTCCAGTTGCCAGATTCAGAGGTGTCAATGGATCGCATTAAAGGAGTAGGTGCTGATAGTATTTGCAAGGTTGGCACGATAGGGGAAGCAACACTGGTGGAATGGGAAGGTACAGAAATAGTTGAAGTGGACTGGTAAGGTTGTGCAGAGATTGCTGCATTAGAAGCATTCCCCATAGTCATAGCTGTCTGCAACGATAAGGACAGATGTCATATATAAGGACTTCATAGAAGTTGAACCTCACACAAAAAAGAAGTGATAAAAAATGAAAATAGTATATGATTTGCAGCATTTTTGTGACAATGTTGCATGCTCATGTAGAAAAATATTATTTCAAGAAAACATACACTGAAGAAGTTCACAAAAGCAGGATCTTCAGGGACATCAGCAGCATTTGATGGAGTTGATTCTAGAGGACCATCCATAACTGCCATAGTTGGAACAGCCTCCAGTTCCTCAAACTCACTGCAGTTTAACATAAAATGAACTTGATGACCAATTTTAGTAATAATTAGATGACAAAAAAAGTTATGGAAAATGATGAATGGACAGTCACAGAAGGTGATTTCACCTCAGCTAAACAAGAAAATAAAAAGAAATCGAAGATGAGTCCTCATGTGAAATGCAAAGAATTTTTTCTCTCTTCTCATATCTCCTCTTATTCAAAATTGCTCATCATTGCATTCTTCTTGGAGATTTAGCTAAAAAAGAGAGCACTATTCTCCCATTAAGTGCAGAGGAAAAAGAAGGGCAAGGGCCTGGTATGATGCCATTCTACAGGAAGTGGGAAGATGAAGGGTTAAACTTTTTTGCAATTTGGAGGTGGTGTTTGTTTGTGGGTGCAGTTCTGAATTTATTACCTCTTTTAGATTCATAGAAATTGCCTCTTGTTTAGCATGCACTGTGTGTAAGGAGTAAGGCGAGCTTGCAAAGTGTTTATTATCTGTTTACTTGGATATTCAAACAGGACTACCCCAACCAAACCTGTCCCCGAATACAAATCCCTGAACAAAACACTCCTTAAAGTGCAAGGAAAGAGTAATTTGGGCATATTTATGGCTCAAGGACTAAAATAACTAAGAATGTTGCATGCTCATGTAGACACAAAGTCAATGTCTTTTGAACTACATCACATGCTCAAAGACTCTCTTCTAGTCATACATAAATTTGCTATAAAATTTAAGACCATTATACAACTAAAAAGAGAACATATTAGAAAGAAAAATTGTTGGCTACTACATATCGAAACTGGTAATAGCAACGTAATATGGCAGACTTCTTAATAAAATAGATAAGAAAGGTACTATGATCTCTAAGGGCTACAAATAAAAACATTTGTGCAAATAAAAACATTTGATAAAGAGCATAATACTTTCTTGGGGGCTAAAAATATATATCCAACTTGTAAAAAATAAATTTTATCATTACCTTTTAGATGATGCAACTTTTGACTTTTGAGGCACCTTGGAATATGCATTCAGAATCCTGCATTTGGAACCCAAATAAATAATGTTAATAACAATTTTACAAGTGAAAAGTTAAAAATTGATAAATGACAGCTGCAATTTATGCATGCGTCAAGATAGCATCATATCCAGGGTCCTCCCATAAACATGCTTGTAAAAAGAATTAATTTGCCTGAACTGTTAGTAACTGCTAAAAATATACATTAGTAAAAACCACTCTATGAACTCACCAATACTAGGCACCAATATGAATATGATACAGCCATTCTAAATGGGAGAGAATATAATTGTTTTACAACTATGTCGCCTCAGGAGATATGTTAGGACGATTAATTCAGATACCCTTTGAACCCAGTTGTAGTCAGAAACCAGGGCCCCCCAACAAAACCATACAATCTTGAGGGAAGGAAGAAGGAAACTTGTGACAATTTTTCAGATAGTTAGCCTACTAGATCTCCTGCCAAGAGAATATTTATTGCTTTGAACTTCCTTTGAGATTTCTTTTTCCTTTTTTCTTGTTTTGAGTTGGAACTTTCCAGCACCACCTATTTGATCCTTTTTAAAGCTAAAAAAAAAATCTATGGGTTGCCAATATCTTATCACCCAAAAAAAAAAAAAAAAAGAAACACACTATGGGTTGTCAATAAATAGTTCCTACTAAACTTATGTTTTCCAATGGACGACAAGGTGTAAATCGACCTAGTATCCACTCTCTCTGTGCACTCGCAAACAACCCCCCCTCCCCCAGGGGGCCCTCCTTTTTTTGACCACCGTTAGGCAACCTTTCTTCATTGCCCACATCTACAGAACCATAATATAAAGACTACATTATTATTTGGGTAGACTATATTATTATTGTATTGTATTTTATTAATTAACTAGTGCAAGACTTATTTAGTGCATCAAGAACTAATAAGAAAAGACAACTCATGATAATACAGACCTTAATAAGCACTAGCTAGCAACACCCCATATACTCCTATTTTACCCTTGACTATCCTGGTAAAAACACAATTAAGTCTTGCAAAAGAATATTCACAAGCAAATTCAATATAAATTAAAGATTAGGTTTCTACTGCACCTTCAATCAAAGACTGGGTGAATAGCATGGTCAACCATCTAGTTCCTGTAGCCCTCCTTGTACCTATGTTAGTTAAATTTTACATATTAAGCCACAAAATTGAAGTAAAAGTTCTTGTTTAGACCTTTCCTATTCAATGAATCAATGTAATCAAAGAGAACTCATCCATTTCAGATTCTCTTCAAAACCTTTTAATTGAGGATTTGGAAATGGTCCAACCAATATTAGAAGATAATTGCAAAACCCGAAGCAATATACAAGGAGCAAGATATCAATTAAGTCACATAGTGAATGTCAAATATAAAAATAAAAAAAAAATAAGTCATAGATGATCATTTACTATCACGTTCTATAAAACTGAAAATATCATTATCTCTATAAAGGTTTCTCACATAACTTTAGCAAATTATAAATGGTAAGAGAAAAGAAAAAGACAAAAAAAAAGAGAGAGAGAGAAAGACAAAAATTTTGGAAAAAAACATATATAACCTCCCTATCAGGAGATCTTTTCTTCTCAATCTCAATATTTTCTAGCCGTGAGGCAATTGAAAAGCTTAACACCAAGTGAACTATTAAGAATTCATCATTGAAATTCCCAAATTGCAAAATGTTGGTGCAACTAGGAAAGTGCAAATGCAATCACTTAAGTAACACAAAAGGCACCAACAGTGAGAAGCCCACTTCATAGCGAATTTAAAACAAATTGTTTGAGGTCAAAAAAATAAAAAAGACACTCAATTGAAAGCCTTTCAAGCAGCTTTTGAGCGCAACAAGAACAAATTGAAGACAATGAGAATGTATTCAAAAACTAATTTACAATCATCTAAAGGACATAACTATCTTGGATACCTATTTTCTACACCTTACTGTCCCACTGAAAATCATCAGATCACTCCAAACAAAATGATCAAATGCATAAGAATTGTGTTGTCAAACCTCATAACTTAGCAGCCACAGAAAAAATCTTTATGTAGACGTGCCAGCCACTCACCATAGTCTTATTGTTTGCTTTCCAAACACAAGCCACTTTATGATGTATCTACATAAATTGCTATTGCCATGTTTTTTAAAACACATGAAAGCCACCATAACCAACTAAATGTAACTGGTGATCATCACCACATTCACAGAATCACATATCTGATATTATTAATTAGTGCAAATGGCATGCTGTCTTAAACTCCTTATTTATCACATGGGCGCCATTCCAATCAACCAATGATTTTGATCTAGTCAGCATGTCAACACACGAGTGAGTAATACCTCCTATTGCTTTACTTTTCTACAAGAAATTCTACATTCTAACTAAACTGCTCAACTTGATGCTCCCAAAGCCTAATACAATACAAAGATTTTCTCTCCCACCCCCACCCCTCTTAAGAAACCAATTTAAATTCTCATTGGCTGTACAACCTATAGTCCATACCAAATTGAAAAAAATTTACAAATATAGAACCTCGAAGAATCTGCTTGCATTCCATTTTTTTTAGGCAAGAAAATTGACTTTTACCACATGCAAGTCAACAAATAAAACCATCATGTCTTTGTAGGTTCACATTTTCAGACAAATCTAAAGGGCAATACCATAAAACCTAATATGAGACGACAAGGGACTCTAGAATCATCTATAGACATTTTGGCACACCCTTGCTTGATGAAAAAAATTGAAGGCTTCATCACCAGCTCCCCTGGTTGTTGTTCTCCTATCTCCTAAATGTAAAAGAAAGGCAACGCCTTCTTTCTTCCAATCTTAGGGGGGCACAGAATGACTCTAATATAAAATGGTCAGTTTCTATACAAAAATAACTCCTTTGCACTAGATTGCTTGGTGGCATTGGACATTTTGAAATAAAAAGCATGCGAGGAGGAGAATATAATGGTGTTAAACAAGTTTTAAACAAAAGTCACCAAAATAAATCAAACTTCAAAAATACCAAGCAAGGCAAAAAAAGAATCTGTATGAGCCAGATCCCAAGAATAATAATTCCAATATACAATTTAGGAAGACAATAACTAAAACCAAGTTCAGGAGGCCCCAGCAGATGCAACATGTAATAACCATACTCAATTTTTTGAAACGCATTTCCCTTCGAAAGAAAATTTGGTTAATATTACAAAAAGTATTCTCTATGTGTCAATTTCAACATGTAAAACATGGTAATATAAAATTAAACTACTACTGTAGTAAAACTAGTAAAACAACTATACCTGCTAAAAAGATTTGCTACCTCTTCACATTCACGAGCATTGTAGAACCAAATACCATTTACTTCTTGGGATGCATTTCGATATAACAAATACGGAACCTGAACCTCAAACTCAAAATCTCCCAAAAGATTTTCTACCAAATTATCTGTACATATACAAGATATTGAAGCTTATCAGTGCAAAAACAAATACAGAAAGACATGAAGGTTAGGAGGCATAATTAAAACTTAGCAACAACTGATAGCACAACAAGACATAAACAGTATCCAAATAATAGTACCAACCCCCTCTCCTGATTGTCATAAAACGACCAATATTTAAATCTAGACAACATAATTGCAAATGCAGTAGCCTTTATATTATTGGCATATAAATATTTTTGGTTAAGCACATTATATTCTATATTCTAAAACCTCAATTATCAGTCAGTACTGTGATAAAATAATACATAACTAAAATAATCAAAACTGAAATAGAAACAAGATAAACCAACCTGTATTACGTCGATTCATCACAACAAACTGAAATCGAGGCTGTGTGTTCCTGAAAATTTAAAAAGAAAAATTTCACCAACTCCATGCGTAATATGATCTCCAAAACACTGAAAATCAAATAAAAAATGGAAAGGATAAGGGAGAAAAGAATTTAGCTTCATTAACCTTTTGACTACGAAGAGAGATCCTTCAACATCCTTGCGACTCCATTGGCTGAGGTCGATGTTGAACTCGTAGAAGGTGACATGAGCGGCTGTGATGAGGATTTCCTCAATGAATGGATCGATTCGCTGAAGAACTGTTAGGTTTAGGAGTTTTGTGCTCTGCTGGTCCAGATTAGGCATCAACTTTCCGTTCTGCGACATTTTTTATTGTCCTTTTGGGCTCTGCCCCGATCACACTAACCCTATGGCTTTTTTTGTGAGCCCTCTCTTTTGTAAAACAAGTGTTTGATAAAATAGCCGAGAGAGAGTCGAAGAGCTGAGCAACCAAACAAGGCGAGGTGAACGGTTCGGGATCAGAAGCTTAACTTCTTTTAAAGACTTGGTAATAGCATCTGGATCCCTCATTTATTTTAATTTCTCAAATACGAATACTGTTGTTTCCATTTATGCCATATAGCGCCCTAGGTTAGTTTATTATAATTATATTACCCAACACTATTGACCTTTTTTTTATTGTTAATATATAATGTATTAGAGTAATGTTAGAAATTCTAACTATTATCTCAATATTTCAGTTATAACTAATGTAATAGCTTACAAAAACTATAACATCAAGTCAATTATTAATGTTTATAATGGAACAACGAAATTATAGTTCAAGAAAAATTTAATGAACATTAATGACTAATATCACATGATAATTCTAGCTAAATATTAAGATAATAATTAAGATCTATAATATTACTTAATGTATTATAATATAAGTGTATTACGCCCCTTCATGTCTCTCAATTTAAATTGAGTAATTTAAGAAACATGATTACCTTTTATTACATTCATTAGGAATATATAATGAACGAAAAATATATAGCTTGTGTTCTATTTTTCACTATTATCTATCATTCATCTACTATACATCACTTGATTTATTGCCATAGACATGCTTAAGTGGACCTCTTTAATATATATATATATATATATATATATATATATATATATATAAAGAACTGATATTATTACACCTAAACAAATTAACCCCAAGAATATAGATGTCAAAAGACTCAACTCTAATTTTTAAGATTTAACCCGAATTTAAGTCTCAGGGTTAGCCTCGAACCCAAATATCTTGAACCTAAGTATCAAGGCCGATTAAAAAT